>JABUQX010089437.1:15000-16710 GCA_015478945.1 Trachelipus rathkii | reverse complement strand
TCCAAAATGTAACTTGATTTTCCTCTGTAAGTGTCCGTATTACTTTCGAGATAATATCATTTTTAAAAACAAATTTAGCATAAATGTGATTTTTAAAAAAATATTTAAAATATTTCGAACTTTTGAATCATGTTCCACCTTCGTTTACCACTTCAAATCAAACTAGAAATTTAGCAAAATATTAAAAACAAAACAAAAAAAAAATCAAAACTGATGGAGTTGTAAAACGTAAAAAGTCAAGCCATATATATATTATATAGTATATAATATATAATATATATATATATTATATGATATTCACTATATATATATTATTATAATATAATATATAAGAATATAAATATTAATTACAGAGAAAACACCCGTCACTCACGGGCAGAGCCCTAAA
This sequence comes from Trachelipus rathkii, assembly GCA_015478945.1. Classification (NCBI taxonomy): domain Eukaryota; kingdom Metazoa; phylum Arthropoda; class Malacostraca; order Isopoda; family Trachelipodidae; genus Trachelipus; species Trachelipus rathkii. The sequence continues at coordinate 16,322 of JABUQX010089437.1, read as the reverse complement.
TCAAGGAGGAGGAGGTGTACTCATTTAAGGCGAGCAGGACGGAGCAAGCCCAAGAGAGAACAAGCGTCACATTCTCCCACCCCCGACCACCAATTGCACCCCGGACCCCCTTGGTTTGGCAAGGGCTCGACCCACTGAGCTATACACACACACACACACATATATATATGATATATATATATATATATATATATAATATTATATATATATATATATATATATATATAGTATATTATATGATATATATATAGTATATATATAATTATAAATATTATTATATATTACTACCGTTACTATTATATATCATCCCATATTATCATTAATGCTATCATCATCACTATATTATCATTATTACGCAGTTAATGTTTAATCAACCACGTATCATTAGTATCATCATGTACAAGTTACTACATTACCAATCACATGCCACTGATCATGTATTCATTATGATTTATAAATACAACATTAAACCCACTCTATCATTATTACTATATTATCACTATCAATATCATTCATTCACTATACTATTGATAACCACTATCAACCAATTTAATAATACTGTCAGCCAATTAAATGAAAACATGTTATAATAATTAAAAGGAACGAAATTGTAATCCATATTATATTTATCACTAGATTGTTAGACTGTTCCAAATCTCTAGCAACCATATTTTTTAAGCAGCCCTCGATCTTATTGAGCAAAAGAAAAAAGAAAAAGAACAGATATATATATATATATATATATATATACTATATATTATATAATATATAAGATATTATATTGATGTATATATATATGATATATATATTATACTATATATAGTATATTATATATTATATATCATATTATATATAAATATAATAGTACTATATATGATACAACTAATACCCTCCAAAATATGTTCTAATTATAAAAGTCTTAAAAAACCCCAAATCATAACTAAAACCCCCCCGCTTCACAAAATACCTTGCAACAATTGTGACAATAGCTATTATGGCTTAGTGTAGACCTTAACCGCAGGAAATACCAACAACACAAACACGATTTGACACACACCATGAAAATTCTGCTCTCACACATCATAGACTTAACACAAACCACCAAAAGAAACATTCAAAACATGACAAGCATCAGAAACATACATGAAACCAATAAAAGAAAAATTACTGAAGCCTTCTGTGTATATAATCTTCCCAACTATAACCGCTGTCCTGGAGATCACAAAATAGAAAAAATTCAGAACAAAATTATGCAAATGTCACCCTACTACAAAAGTTTATTGGAAGACAAACCTACTAACAGTTAAATTCACAAAAGGCTA
>JABUQX010089437.1:0-5000 GCA_015478945.1 Trachelipus rathkii | reverse complement strand
ACTTTCCCAGTCAATATCGATCCCAGCTGACCCTTCCCAGTCAATATCGATCCCAGTTGACACATCCAAATCAATATCGATCCCAGGTTACCCTTCGCCATCAATATCGATCCCAGTTGGTCCATCCAAGTAAATATCGATCCCAGTTAACTCTTCCCTTCGGTTATTGCTGTGTAATTACTATAGCATTATCAGTGCCTGAATATTCGTTTGGCGAAAACTGAAAAGATGCTGTCGTTGTCTTGCATTTTTAATCCACTTGTTAAAAATCAAGAAAACATACACCATTAAAAATTTGAATAATTCAACAAGGAAATCAATATCATAGGGGGTTATATATTTCTTACAACCTCACGATTAATTGATTTTGGTGATGATTCATGTTTGAATAAATTAAATGTAATAAAGGTATCAGAAAAGTTTTTTTATTTACAGCTTCTATCTAATATTATGTTGAATACTTAACTACTACTCCTACTACTACTACTACTACTACTACTAACACTACTTACTAACTATACTACTACGCATACTACTACTACTACTACTACTACTACTACTACTACTACTACTACTACTACTACTACTACTACTACTACTACTACTACTACTACTAATAACAATAATAATAATGAAACATAACAATATAATATATAAAGATACTTACTACTTACTTACACTACTAACTACTAACTACTACTAGCTACTACTACTACTACCACTACTACTACTACTACTACTACTACTACTACTACTACTAATAATAATAATAATAATAATAATAATAATAATAATAATAATAATAATAACAATAATCATAATAATAATAATAATAATAATAATAATAATAATAATAATAATAATAATAATAATAATAATAATAATAATAATAATAATAATAATAATAATAAAAAACTGTATAATTTTTTTTTATTCAGGATAGCTGTTGCAATTTTAATACTTTAATAACAGAGATACACATATAATTTTATATTATTACAATTTCAATATGTCAATAAATCATATAAATCAGGATGCAATTTCCCTCCTATCTAAAATGGGGCTACTAATTGCAACACAATGTTGTGTCCTTTGAGCCCCTAATACAATTCATGCTTTTTTTTTATATTTCGTAATTGTTAATGGCAAAATATATTTTGAGCAACAAAAAATAAAGATGCCTCTTCCTTTCTAATAGTAATATTAACTGTACTAAATGCACAATAATAATTATAATAATTAGAATAATGTTAATGCTACATAATGACTACCACGATGAAAGTAAAAGCTATAAGTTGTGTAGTAACAGTATAATTATGTCACAATAATAATAATAATAATAATAATAATTAATAATAATAATAATTAATATAATGTAATAATAAATAATAATAATAATATTATAATAATAAAATAATAATAATAATAATAATAATAATAATAATAATAATATATAATAATAATAATAAAAATCAATAATCAATTCAAAAACTAATCACTAAAAATATTGATATTATTAATTTTAACAGTTTAGGAGTACATATTAATATAAAACAATTTCTGAAAGGGGGCTACTAATTGCAACACAATGGAGTGTCCTTTGAGCCTCAAAATAATACCATTGTGATTAAATTTAAGGAATTGGGTATAAGGATTGAGCTTAATGTAATCCCAAAACCAATTTTGATACAATTAGAATACTAATTAATAACAGTATATACACTTGACAAGTAATGAAAGTATTGGTGAAAAATAAAAAATACTACAAGTAATGAAGAAGCAGTAAACACATGAATAAAATAATAATAATGAATAATAATATAATATAATAAATAAATTAAGATAAAATAAATAAATAATAATAATATAATAATAAAATAATATTAATAATAATATAATATAATATTAATAATAATCAAATAATAATAATATAAGTCAACCAATAATAATATAAATAAATATAATCAATAATAATAATTAATAATAATAATAATAATAATAATAATTAATAATTAAAATAATAAAAATAATAATAATAATAATAATAATAATAATAATAATAATAATAATAATAATAATAATAATAATAATAATAATAATAATAATAATAATAAAAATATAATAATAAATATAATAATATATGATAAATTAAATAATAATATAATAATAATAATAATAATTAATAATAATAATATTAATAATAATAATATCAGCTTCAATTTTTTATATACTCGTTATATTTATCTTCAAGCATTATAAATAATTACTATTATTTAAAATTTATTTTTCATAAAATTATAAAATTTTTGTACAAAAGTGAAAGACAATATTGTTTTGTAATTCCTCTTTCCGACACGTTTCGTCCATAAATGTTGGATGTCTTCAGAGGAAATTTACAAGGGTTATTTTCTTCATTTGCATAAAGTTTCTTGATCGATTTATATTAATTATATTATTTCTTGAGGTAATGAAATCATTAAAGTTAATTAAATTTTATTTTATCCTTTTAATATCGACGTCGAATGGGTTTCCAGTTGGAGCGTAAGAATTTAGAGTGTAAAAGGATGGTTTTTTATAACTGACACTTTATATATGCTTTAGGGGAAAATCATTGATAGTGTAAATATACTCAGCTGTCAGTAGGTTTTACATGTGTGCCTTTGCAGATAGTGTTATTGAATTCAATATCTAAATATAGGAAACTAATTAAGTGAATTTCAAAAGTGAATTTCAAAAATTGAACTTCGAAAAGTGAATTTCAAAAAGTGAATTTCAAAAAGTGAATTTAAAAAAGCGAATTTCGAAAAGTGCATTTCAAAAAAGTGAATTAAATAATATTAACTTTAAAGATGTTTTAATTTTGTGAAAGAAATTTTCAAAAAGTGAAATTTTTTTACACAAGAAAGAATGAAATTGAGAAGAATGAAAAGTTTTTAGCTTTTAGATTCCAAAATCCAGTTCTTATAGTAGAAACACAGAAGATTCACAAGATGTCATCGTCGGATAACGGAAAAACGAAAGTTTATGTGTTCTAATAATAAAGAATTTTATTTAATTTCTTCTTTTTGAAATTAGCAAATGTTTAACCAAGGGGAGAACCCTATTACTACTACTACTACTACTACTACTACTACTACTACTACTACTACTACTACTACTACTACTACTACTACTACTACTACTACTACTATAAAGGTTTCTGCAACATATTACTACTCTTAAATGATCAGCGAGATATTCGGTGGTGGTATATCAGAATGGAAGACATTCTGGATTATAATATCCATCATTGTTCATCAACGTTCCTGTACTCGAGACGATAGATATCATAGTTTAAAATGTCATCTAATAATAATAATAATAATAATAATAATAATAATAATAATAATAATAATAATAATAATAATAATAATAATAATAATAATAATAATAATAATAAATAAAAAAAAATAATAATATAATAATTATAAATAATAATAATAATAATAAAAATAATAATAATAATAATAAATAATAATAATAATAATAATAATAATAATAATAATAATTAATAATAAATTCATTTTAATCACAATATTCAATAATCCAATCGTTAATAGTTATTAGTGATATAATAATAACTAATTAACATGTATAATAAAAATGCTAATTATTCATATTAATTATAAATTAATAATTAATAATAATAATAATAATAATAGTAATAGTAATAAGTATTAATAATAATAATAATAATAATAATAATAATAATAATAATAATAATAATAATAATAATAATAATAATAATAATAATAATAATAATAATAATAATAATAATAATAATAATAATAATAATAATAATAATAATAATTAATTAATATATTAATAATAAATTAAAAATAATAATAATATAATAATAATAATAATAATAATAATAATAATAATAATAATAATAATAATAATTCCCTTATGAGAGACTTTTATTTTCTAACATAAGTTTGCATATAGATAGAATATTATTCACTGATTATGTAAATCAAATTCTTTTTTCTTTTTTGAAATTAATATAAAACGAAGAAAATATGAAAATAAATTTGTAAAATTAGATTTATCACACAGCCTCAAGAATCTAGATTCTAAAATAAACTAGAAAATTTCCATGATAAAATATATGAGTTTATATATTTATAACTTTTTGTGAGGTTGGAAGAAGAAGAAGAAGAAGAAAAAGAAGAAGAAGAAGAAGAGAAGAAGAAGAGAAGAAGAAGAAGAAGAAGAAGAAGAAGAAGAAGAAGAAGAAGAAATATACGAAAGTATATTGGAGAGGAGGTTGAGAGAGAAAGTAGAGCCGAGACTCGGAGAAGAACAGTACGGGATATACGAAGAGGAGAGGACAGACGGCCTCTTATTCTCATAGAATTGGTCTCGGAGAGATTGCTGGAATATTGGCAAGAGATTCTTTGTAGTGTTCATCGATCTGCAAAAGGCATTTGATTCGGTGCCAAGGAAAAAGTTCTGGACAGCAATGGAGAGAAATTATGGAGTAAGGGGTAGATTAAAGAAAGCAAAAGAAAGTATGTATGCGAAATGCAGTTGTAATGTTAAAACTGAGTGCTAGACGATAGATGGCTTGAGGCGCTGAAAACAGGGAGTGAAGCAGGGTGTTTTTATCGCACTGTGCTGTTTATAATTATATTTAGACGTGAGGAAAGTGAGGGGAGACTGGGAGAATTTGAAGGGGGTATAATGGCATATGCGAATGATCTGGCATGTTGGAGTTGTTTGCGGAGGATTTTGAGGAAGCAGGGATTTGGATGAACGTACATTTTTTTATTTTCATTTTATTCTCAATAAATTTTAATATTGTATAATTTTAGGTAAAAAATATATATTATTTATTATATATATACTATTTATATATATATAATATATATATATTATATATTATATATATATATATATATATATATATATATATAATATATATATATTATATATAAATATATATATCTCTCTCTCTT
>JABUQX010089436.1:80000-82763 GCA_015478945.1 Trachelipus rathkii | reverse complement strand
TATTATTATTATTATTATTATTATTATTATTATTATTATTATTATTATTAGTAGTAGTAGTAGTAGTAGTAGTAGTGTAGTAGTAGTAGTAGTAGTAGTAATAATAATAACACACACACACACACACACACACACACACACACACACATGATATACATTAAGATACATATAATAATGTTATTATATTATTATTATTATTATTATTATTATTATTATTATTATTATTATTATTTATTATTATTATTATTATTATTATTATTATTATTATTATTATTATTATTATTATATTTATCATATTTTCCTCTTAATATTACTATTATTATTATTGTATTATTATTATTATTATTATTATTATTGTTGCGACTTCCATTGTTGTTGTTAATGGTTTTTGCGTTGGTTTTATTATTAGGATTGCTTCCTATCCCATGATGGTCAATTTCTTTATATGGATAATCTTGCGCTTGCGAGGACGAGAAGCCGGTGTCAGGCTGTCTTTCTCAAACGGCAACTTCAACTAGCTATTGAAAATATGGGCAACTCCCATGGCTTCCATTTCTCACCCAATAAACCCTCAGCAGTACTTTTTAAGAAAAAGGGGAATCGAAGAACCTGCCACCTTCTTCCCCCGTACCTAACTTTATATGGTTCGCCCATACCTGTAACTTCACAGGTCAAAATTCTAATACTCATTCTAGATACCACTTAACATACTATTAAACACCTGAAAGGCTTGTCATCGCGTGCTTGGACCTATTACGTTATCTCGCCTAAAATCTTGAGGGTGCTGATAGCAAGTCCATTTTACGTCTCTATATCGTCCTAATCCGATTGAAGCTAGACTATGGCTGTGTAGTATATGGTCAGGCGTTCCCATCTGTACTACACCTGTTAGATCCCATCCAAAAATGAGACTATCCGTATCTCCACTGCAGCTTTCCGATCGTTCCCCTGGTGAGACTTGAAGTTGAATCCAATCTAATGCCACTCTCTCTCTCTCTCTCTCTCTCTCTCTCTCTCTCTCTCTCTCTCTCTCTCTCTCCTCTCTCTCTCTCTCTCTCTCTCTCTCTCTCTCTCTCTCTCTCTCTCTCTCTCTCTCCGAAGGGAATACATCATGTGCACAAGTTATCTTCGCTTTCAAACCTCAATACCATCTGCTCTGACACCAATTCTGCGGGAGATATTTCAGAATCCTATTACTGGCCATTTGCAAACACAGTTTATAACATCCTTAATTTCTTCAACATCCCTTTGCAAAAGGTGGTGCCTTTCTCTTATGACGAAGGGTATGTATACACCTTGGCTATTCCCTGCTCCCACCATTTGCTTGGTCCTAACCTCTCTCTCCAAATCTAGCCACCCTGTTGCCTTGTTAAAGGTATCATTCCAGTTCCAATCCGCAGTTCACGGTGAATTTACCCAGTGTTACTGACGGCTCTAAAACAGGGGATAGTGTGGTTGCGTCTGCTGTCTTTTCTGACCGTAACTCTCCCATACCCTCTCTTATCATGCTTCAATTTTTACGGCAGAATTAATGGCAATGATGATTGCGCTTTCTCGAATTCTATTCCTTAACCAAGACCACTCTTATGTCATTTATTCAGACTCACTCAGCGCACTCCAGGCGTTTAAAACATTTATTCTAAAAACACAATGGTATCCGCTGTACAGCAATTACTTCAGCTGCTCCATTCTCGTAAAAACCAAATCATACCAAGTTGGACCCCCTCTCATGTAGAGGTAACTGGCAATGAAATTGCCGACAGAGGCAAAAATGGCTTCCTCTTCTTTTCGGTGCTACTCCAGGTACCTCCCGGATGTCATTCAACAAGGCCGCCTCCCAACTGATTATTATCCTGCTCTCCAACAAAGCTTTCGGTCTTATTGGCAAGAGTGCTGGACGAATGATCAGCGGGAGCGAAACTTAGAAATATAAAGCCTAGCATTGTTGAGTGGTCTTCCTCCTACCGATGAAAGCGCTTACACGAGGTGATACTTGCCAATACCACTCAACAACACCAATATCACTCTCAGCCACTACATGTCACTAGACCCTCCTCTCATCTTCAAATTTTGCCGTCGCCATACCCCACAACCTGTTCACCATATCTTTATTGGTTGTCACCAACTGGTCCCCATTCGCCGTCGTCATTTTCCAACTTTATGGTCCATAACACCTTCAAAAAGGTTATCCTATATCTTATCTGAATCTTCCCATTTTAGCGGTAACTCTATTTTCTTGTTTCTTCAAGTAATGAATATTCTTTGCAATATATGATTTTGTAATGTAATATTAAGACTATTTGTAATTTAAGGATATATTTTTATATTCTATTTAGTTTTATGAACACTTCAGGAAAAAATTTACGATATCGAAAAGATATTATAGAGAGAAAGGTTGTTCTTTCAGAACCTAAATTAAAGTACTTTGCAAGTATTTAGTTCCGAGTGTAGCCGAATTGATTATAATTATAATTAATTTATACACTGATGCTAGTTTCTATAAAAAAGAAAATTAATTATGTTAAGATATATATATATATATATATATTATTATTATTATTATAATTATTAATATATATATATATATATATTATTATATATATTATATATATATATATATATATATATATAGATATATATATATATATATATATATATATATAATATATATATATATATATATATATATATATATATATATATATATAAATTATTGATAGTTCTTTCATTTTAAATATAAAAAATATCTTTTTTAAACATTTA
>JABUQX010089436.1:65000-67500 GCA_015478945.1 Trachelipus rathkii | reverse complement strand
CAAAGAATAGTCAAAACATCATTTCTTATTACCTTCACCTAGTTGTCGAGGTCTTATTATTGGAAAATGTAGATGAGGAAAAGTATAAGTTTACATTTTAATGAAAATAACACTTATGAATATGGTTACGATTATAAAATTTATATGTGTTCTGAAATTTTTTATATCAACCTGAATATAAACTTCTTTAAAATCAGGATTGATAAAAGAATAAAATGAAGTTCTTGAATTATTTAGAAAGTTGGAGGAATATAGATTAATTTGTTAGGGAATTAGAAGCTTTTAAGGTAAACCAAATATATTAAGTATTATGAAGATTAGAGTTTAATTACAGATCCGAAAGACATGAAAACAAACAAGAAAAATCTCTTTATATTCGATGATATAATGACTGATTCTAATCAAAGTAAAGCTGAAGATTTTTATACGAGAGGAAGACATATTAACATAAGCTCAACTTTCTTATATAAGCTAAACTTCCTCGTCGAGCCATAAGATCTAATGCTAATGTATTTATATTATTTTCGTTGCCAAAAAAAAAAAAGACTTAACATATTTACGGTGATTACATTTCAAAAGATATAGAGTGGAATGAATTTCGAAAATTCAATAACAGTGTTTAGTAATAAAAACAGTGGACTTTCCAATTGCTAATAAAGTCCAGTAGGAATAAAATCAAGTTAATTTCAATCAAGTTTACCCCCCTGAGAAATATTTATTTTTTCCTTTTAAATTAATGTATATTCACAATACAACCAGAAAGCTAAAAAGTATAAATTTAATGAAAATAATTCAACAATATTAACAGTTGAAAATAAGATCTATCGGAGTTACGGATGGTGGTGGTTTTATATAGACTATACTACCATTGCTAGCAGCTGCGGGTGCAGTGAAATAGCTAAAACTATTAATGATAAGAAAGCGCCAGAAAAACAGTCGAAAAAAACGTTAAGACATAATCGACAAGGGAAATGTCTTTTTCTATCTCCGTACCCTCGTCGAAAAACTGGCGTGGGGTTATATTTGAAACCTTTCAGAAATTAAATATCCAAAATAAATCACTGAGTCAATATTATCTTTTAAAATATGTGATAAAGGACTAAAAATTCCAAATTTGAATGAAATTTATATGAGAGATATCCATTCAAATAATTCTAATAAACGAAATGAATGTAGGATTATAACCTTAGATTCAATTAAAAGTTCTGGAATGCACTGGACATGTTGGTTTAAAATTAATAATAATAATTTATGCTATTATTTTGATAAATTCGGTGTAGATCCTCCTTTAGAATTTGAAATTCTATAAAGTGTATCTATTTATTCAACTTATCAGATTCAAAAATTTGACAATGTTATTTGCGGCCATTTATGTTTAATAGTTCTTTATGGATTAACTGTATTAAAAATAGATTTTAATTTTATTCTTCATAAACTTTTTTCTATAATAAATGAATGTTAACATTTTTAGCAGTGGTCCTAAAACAAAACAAGGGCCTCCTGAACCTTGAGAACCTCCATGAATGGGATGTAAATATTTAGACGAAGAAGGTAATTTTGATATTGAAGATAAAAGGCTAGCAAATGTAGCTAATCCTCAAGAAGAGAATGATGTTACTACAAAAATTTATACCTATAATTTAGTTACTGAAATAAGAAGTAAGGTTGATGAATTTAAAAATACCATAGAAACGATAAATCGAAGTTTAATAAAGTTAGAAATGGGTATGATAAGATTAGTATAAATACCGAAAACAAGTTGAACACACTAAATAAATCAATAACTGAATTAAAATCTGAAGATAATCATATTAAAATATTTTTTTAAGAAATAGAATCTCAACTCATTGATATGCATAATAAAGTTTTGTTAAAAGGAGGTTTCGAAAGCATTTTAAAAACGATTAAAAACCAGATTTCAATTATCGATAAAAATATGAACACTATTACTAATAATGTACAAGTTAAAAAAGAAATATGTGCTTATGAAATAATAATTTTTCAAACTAATTCAAAAATTAGAATTTAGGTATGAAAGTTTGTGCTTCTGAAAATACTGGTTATGTTATGCATTATGAAGGGTTCATTGATACAATTATATTAACCTCACAAGATATAAATCAACACATATTATTAAAATTGTTAATTAATGGAAATGAATTTCCCTTAAATTTAGATAAATATCAAGTAAATCAGAGTAAACAACTTTCATCTTGATGAAGGAGATGTTATTCAGATTCAAACAAACGTTGATAATAATAATATAAAAATGCACGTAGTTCAAGTTATTGTAGGGTATAACTTTGTTAATAAAAAATATTATGTTAAGAGATGAACCTATTGAGGATAAAATTATTATAAGTGACGGCTCAGGAAATGTAGCGTATAGTTTTGAAAATATTGCTGAAAAAAATATATAATAGAAGAATTTACATTTGATGAAATTTAATGAAAAAGAATTTTGAAAAATTTAAAGAAGACAATGATTTAAATAAACTTT
>JABUQX010089436.1:47500-60000 GCA_015478945.1 Trachelipus rathkii | reverse complement strand
TTATATAAACAAATTATTACATATTATTATATTATTATTACCATATTATTATATATATATATTATTATATATATATATATTATATTATTACACATTATATATATTATTATTATTATTATTATTACATATTATTATTATTATATATATATATAGATATATATATTATTATATATTATATATTATTATTATTATTATTATATATATATATATATATTATATTATATATTATTATTACTTATATATATATTATTATTATTATTATTATTATTATTATTATTATTATTGTATATTATTATTTAAATAATATATTATTATGATTTTTATTATTATTATATATATATATATATATATATATATATATATATATATATATATATATATATATATATATATATATATATTAGAGTTATTATTATTTCACTGCACACTTACGATTGCAGGGACTGTTGAAATTATTACTAAAATTTCAACTCGGTTTGAACGCAAAACCTCTGCGTTTAAGTCAGTTAGTTTAACCACTAGATACTTAGACCTAATTTTAAGATTAGAAATTTAAAATTATTGCATATTCTATCTTATAGAATTTAAAATAGTTCTTTTAATATCATTTTATGAGCAAATACAGAAGCAAATGTACTTATTTTGTAATTATCTATAAAATTGTCTCTATGGCTATTTTTTAATGTAAATTCTCATAACTTTTAAATATTATCTTTATGAAATATTTACATAAAAGCAAAATTATAGATCTTTTGGTTTCCTATAAAACTGTCTCTATAAAAATTTATACAGAGTGAGTATTTTAATGTAAATTTTCATAAATTTTTAAATATTATATTTATGAAAATATTTACGCACAAAAACAAAATTATAGATCTTTTGATTTCCTATAAAACTGTCTTTATAAAATATTATGTAAGTAGTAGGGAAACTGCCGAGCGAGTGATAGCGAGCGAAAGGGAGAAAACAAGAATGAACGAAAGAGTTGGTACGGCAGTTTTCCTACTATATATATATATATATATATATATATATATATATATATATATATATATATATATATATATATATATATATATATATATATATATATATAAATCATATAAACAGATTTATTGTTATGGCAATATTATTCTTAATTTCTTATTATTATTAAAAAGATTATATTACATTATTATATTATTATATTATTATTATTATTTATATATTATTATATTATATATATTATTATTATTATGGTATATTATATTATTATATTAATAATTAATATATATATATTATTATACATATATATATATTATTATTATTATTATTATTATTATTATTATACATATTATTATTATTATATATATATTATTATATTATTATTACATATATTATTATACTGTATATATTATTATTATTATATTACATTATTATTATTATATTATTATTATTATTATATGTATATATACATATATTATTATTATTATTATATTATTTTACATATTATTATTATTATTATATATATATATTTGGTATATATTATATATTATTATTATTATTATATTATTATTAATATTTGATATATTATTATTATATTATTATTATTATATATTATATTATTATTATATATATAGTGTATACATATTATTATTATTATTATTATTATTATATTATTATATATATATATAATATTATTATATATATATATATATTATTATTATTATTATTATTATTATTATTATATTATTATATATATATTATTATTATTACATATATATATATATATATTATAAATATTATATTATTATTATTATTATATATATATATATATATTATTATTATTATTATTATTATTATTATTATTATTATATATATTACATATATATATTATATTATTATTACTCTGTATATATATTATTATTATATATATTATATATATATACATATATTATTATTATTATTATTATTATTATTATATATATATATATATACATATACATAAATGAAACTAATTAAAACTGGTATATGAGTCAATCTGAAGAAAATTAAAAAAAAAAAACTATTTATGGCAACATCTAATGACGCACGAAGAGCACGACGAGCGGAGGCTCGCCTCCCTTTATATCATTGCAAGTATAGGATATATTTTATTTCAGCTACGCCTATGTGCGTATGAAATTAAGCAGTGGATAGGGAGGCAAAGCATAAATCAATTTTGGTTTTATATTTCTTTAAGATTTTGTAGATTAATTTTCTTATGGTTTCTTATTATATTAACATTTTTTATATTTTTTTATTTGTTTTTCTTAATTATTAATTTGTTCTTAAAAATGATAGGCAATGCCTACCCAGCCTATCCCTTAACTACGCCACTGATATATATATATATATATATATATATATATATATATATATATATATATATATATATATATATATATATATATATATATATATATATATATATATATATATATATATATATATATATATATATATATATATATATATATATATAATATATATATATATATATATATATATATATATATATATATATATATTATATTATATATATATATATATATATATATATATATATATTTATTTTTATTTTGTATCTGATTGCATGTTTGTATATATATATATATATATATGTATGTATGTGTGTGTGTGTGTATATCTGTTTGTGTGTGCGTGTGCGTGTGCGTGTGCGTGTGCGTGTGCATAAGCTTGCGTTTTTATACTAACAAATAAAACAAGCAAGTTAGTAATTCTTCATTTCATTCAAAAGATGATAAAAACATTTTATATATTTTTTTTAAATTACAAAAATAGTTAATGTCAACCACAATACCCCAAGCAGAGATTTTTTATACCCAAATACCCGTCAAGTGGTAATGAAACATATGTCTATTTGATAATAGTTGACGACTTCTGTGAATGCAGGTATTGTTTTACATGTATTATAAATCGTGTAATTTAGATTTAAATTTGTAGTAATCTGTGTTGGCATCATTTATATTATTATTATTATTATTATTATTATTATTATTATTATTATTATTATTATTATTATTATTATTATTATTATTATTATTATTATTATTATTATTTATATATTATTATTATTATTATTATTATTATTATTATTATTATTATTTTATTATATATATTATTATTATATATATATATATATATATATATATATATATATATATATATATATATATATATATATATATATATATATATATATATATATATATATATATATATATATATATATATATATATATATATATATATTAGACATCAGTAAGACATTTGACTCAGTTCCTCGTCACCCTTTCATAGAAAACGTCTTAAACACGAATAAAACCATTAAAGACAAATAATAATAATAATAATAATAATAATAATAATAATAATAATAATAATAATAATAATAATAATAATAATAATAATAATAATAATAATAATAATAATAATAATAAAAATAATAATAATAATAATAATAGCAAATCTCGCATCTGGTCACACAGCCAGAGGCATCCAAGGGCACCATTCCTCCGCACATACAAATTATATAATATATCGCCCCAGGGAGCCATTCTTTCACCTGCACTTTTAACATTTTTTATATACGACTTCCCTCATCCCACTTCCCATTCTTTAAAAATTATTAGTTAGGCTGATAATCTAACAATCACAGCTCAAAATTTCTTTATTAATTGTATGCAGAGAACTACAACAATATATATATAATCCAATTGGAGCAGTGGCTAACAACAAACAATGACAGCATCGCCTCAAAAATCCACTATTAACCTACTCACCCCAGATAGAAGAGAATCTAACATCCACACAGTAATTATCCAATCAAACGACAGACTCCTTCGCAATAAACAGCCCATCAACCTAGGTTCGACATTTGATACACATATGACATTCACCCCATCAACCTAGGTTCGACATTTGATACACATATGGCATTCACCCCATCAACCTAGGTTCGACATTTGATACACATATGACATTCACCAAGTACTTCAACAATATCACTTCTAGAGCTACACATAAAGCAACCCTCACAATCGTATGCAGACAATACCTCAGCTCCTTTCTAAATTGCGGATCACCTACCTGGGCTACCACAATACCACAATCCAATATTCAAAAATTAGAAACCGTACAAAATAAAGCTCTCAGGATAATAACAGGCCGCCTTCACTCCACCCCCGTCCATCATCTATACAAACTAAAACAAAAATTCTACTTTAAAAGCCCATCTAGATATGATAGGCTGCTAATTTTACGCTAAATCACTCTCAATTGGTCACACACCCCGGCATTAAACATTACAGCAACCCCTCGTATCTATTCTAAAATAAACAACACACTTCCCCCCTCCTACATCTATATACCCCCATTCTTAAACACACACACACACACACTTAACTTTAATATATATATATATATATATATATATATATATATATATATATATATATATATATATATATATATATATATATATATATATATATATATATTATTATTATTATTATTATTATTATTACATTATTATTATTATTATTATTACATATTATTATTATATATATATATTATTATTATTATATACATATTATTATTATTATTATTATATTATTATTATTATTATTATTATTATTATTATATTGTAAACATTATTATTATTATTATATATTATTATTATTATTATACATATTATATTATTATTATATATTATTATTATTATATATTATATTACAGACATATATTATATATATATTATTATTATACATATATATATATTATTATATTATTATATATATATATATTATTATTATTATATTTAATATTATTATATATTATTATTATTATTATTATTATTATTATATTATTATTATTATACATATATTATTATTATTATTATATATTATTATATTATTATTATTATTATTATTATACATATATACATATATTATTATACATATATATATATATATATATATAAGACAGGAAGAGTAGAGATGACAGCCGCAAACGTTCATAGCTTAATTTATCGGCGTCTCGCCCTCGATCTAAGGTCATCATCAGAACTGCAGAAGTTAAATAATGCAAGAATGAGTGTGTTAAAAACAGTAATACAAAACGATAAAATAAGGCTATAATAATAATAATAATAATAATAATAATAATAATAATAATAATAATAATAATAATAATAATAATAATAATAATAATAATAATAATAATAATAATAATAATAATAATAATAATAATAATAATAATAAAAATAATAATAATAATAATAATAATAATAATAATAATAATAATAATAATAATAATAATAATAATAATAATAATAATAATAATAATAATAATAATAATAATAATAATAATAATAATAATAATAATAATAATAATAATAATAATAATAATAATTAATAATTTGCAATAATGACAACAAATAGTAATCATATATAATTAGACACAGCTACCACAATATACTAGTAATGTTTAACTAAAGTTATGCTGATATGATAAAATATAGTGAGAAGAAACGGAGATTGGAATTAAGTGTTAGACTGGGTGTAAATTATGAAGCTGGTTAGTTGGTTGTAACTTTTTACTACCTATATTAATTAATAGATAGATAAATAAATATGAAGCAACCAGGAAGGATTGTGAAGAAGAGTCGGGGTTTAGAGATGGTTGTAATTGTTTAATATAGAAAGAATCTCTAATATCTATCTCGAACCTGATGGTTCTTGTGAGTACGCGAAAATTATACATTAGTATTGGACTGTCGCATTTCAAATATTGAATATGAAAGGATGGTAGTGGTTGGCTTGGATATAAAAGGGGAAAAGTTCTTGGACTGACACCGATATGAGGATATATATATATATATATATATATATATATATATATATATATATATATATATATATATATATATATATATATATATATATATATATATATATATATATATATATATATATATATATATATATATATATATATATAAATATATTTATAAATACATACGAGTGGTTGCGTGTGTAACGAATGTGGAGTGAGTGTGAGTGTGCGCTTGTTTATATATGAAAAAGTTTTCTCCTTTTTTTTCCCCATAGAGAAAAGGCGCTTCCAAATAAAGCCACATTTCAACCCTGCCAGTTACACTTAAGTTTAAAAATATGTGGAAACTTACTGCAAGGAAGAATAAAATCACTGAAAATATTCTTGAAAGAAAAGCGATTCCTGCACAAGTGTCTCAGAAGGTTTTTAAACTCTTGTCCTAATTTTCAAAATTGTATAATAATAAAAATAGCGATCTGTAGAGAAAATGGATTTGCAAGAATAAAGATACCCAATCTTACACATCCCCAGTTCTCACATACATATATATACACACACACGCGCGCGCACACACACACACATACACACACACATTATATATATATATATATATATATATATATATATATATAGGTTACCTATATATATATATATATATATATATATATATATATATATATATATATATATATATATATATATATACTTCTGTTCTGTGTAAATTTCTTCCAGCTTTCTATCTTGTGTTTCCAACTGTATCTAATCTTCCCTCTTTAAAGCCACGTCTGCGCTCGCCACCTGAGAGACGGTGTTAGGCTTGGGATTGGGTGGGGTTTTCATATTTTATATTTTGTCCCTCTGAAGGGCCCAGTCCGTGAGTGGTGGTGAACTGTAATATCTATATATATATATATATATATATATATATATATATATATATATATATATATATATATATATATATATATATATATATATATATATATATATATATATATATATATATATATATAGTATATATATATATATATATATATTATAGTTATCACCACCGCTCACGGGTTGAGCCCTATCCAAAGAGGTGGCAGAAAATAAAATATGTGTGTGTCACCACCTACTGCAAATTTAAATTTCGTAGATGAGCACAGACGCAGGCCTTAAAGTTAGGGAGATTAAATTCAGTAGCAAACATAGAAAATGGGAGAAAATTCCAAAGAACAGAGGTGGTTGTTAAAAATAAAGCACCACAGCCAATAAGCATGGTGTTGCAAACCTCAACATAAAATTCATGTGCAGGCACTTCACCCCTTGTTCTAGCTTGGCGTCAAAAAGATGGTGGTACAAGAGTGAGAGCTCCCTCGAACACGTTCCGCTGTGATACCTTTAGCAAAGGGACAGAGCCCCAATAGCCATCTCAAAGATAGAGGGTCATGTTATTTGGCCTTTGAGACGACCCTATCCAAATGTGGGGGGAAAACATATTAGAGAAGTAATTCATACAAGGGTTTATATGACCCTTGTATAGTTGGAGTAACTTAGAATAGGAAAAAAAGTCTCGTAGTTTGAACAAAACTCTCAAATTTGTTGAGACAACCCTAACCACCATTGTGATGTGAGGCTCCAAGGCACTTTTTTTGTATATGTTATGGCCAAGGCTGTTTATATTGTTAAACAGGAGAGAGGAGAGAATCATTGAAAGAGGAAGGAAAGAAAGCATCTTAGAGAGAGAGATTTGAAACAATTGCAATTTTAGGAGTTGAATTTCACATTGTTGACAACCCCACCGGGAAATTATATCAAGATTGGCAAAAATAGAATCGAAAAAATTAATTTGAGAGGCAACTCTAGATGCAAAAGATGGTGAATATTTGAAATTAATTGAAGAGTGGAGGGTCGAGTCTTCTGCACACATGAATGCCAGAGTTTGATGAGCAGCTGACATGGTCATAGAATGGGGATAGAATAGAAGATAAGACAGAACCTAGAGGAAAACCACTATTGATGACTTGGAAGGAAGAAGCAGTCACCCCATCAACAACAGCTGAAACTGAGGTCAAGTGTGTTCAAAAATTGTTTAGGACCATCCGAAATGTGCTTAGGTTCCATAATTAGCAACTCCAGATCGTTGAGAATGCTGAATTATTTTTACCTTCTACCCTCTTGAATCAGTATGAGAGGACACAACCATTCAGTGTTGTGTACATTGAAATCTCCAAAATAGAGTACCTCAGTATCTGGATGAGAATATGTAACAATCACTTGAGAGGGGTAGTAAGATACTCAAAAAAGGGGTGAAAATAGATTCCGTTTGGAAAATGGTAGCAAAAGCACAAGATTATTATGGTGGTAGGAGGAAAGATTTTAAGCCATACAACTTCAAAATTAGAAGATTTGAAATTTTCGAGACGTATTACGGGATTGTTAATTGTTTACATAGGCTCATACTCAAACCTTCAGACGGATATTATGAAGTAATACCGTGGCTCAACCGGGAGAGCAACAGGGTCGCATGGCAAGGGCGCGGGTTCGATCCCTAGTCCGGATCCAAGGTAGAAATTACCTAGAGAAGTTCCCCTCCTAGAATAGGGCTATGCCTGTGAGGTGTGAACTTTAAAAAAAAAAAAAAGAAAAAAAAAAAAGTTATAGTTGGATATGTTAAAAAAGTTAAAGTATGAATCCTTATCTATCTGTGTCTCATACAAGAGCAAAAGGTTAGGATGAAAGTTACATAAGGGTATTTCCTGGTGTTGGGAAGTAAGCCACGGATGTTGGCAAAGTCAATAGAAACCCGACGCCTCCACAAATCTAACCATTTATAGACACAATCACAGCAACAAAAAGCAAGTAAACAGACAAAACAAACATAAGGTGAAATTAGGACTAAAATTATTCTAACACTAAAACCTAAAATCAAAAATAAAATGTTAAAATTTATTAAAATAACTGAACATCCCTCCTTTACTCTAGTAAGTACTATTAATTATAATAAAATTCCAAATATAAAATACGAAAAATGGCTTTACTTTATGAAAAATAGAAAAACAATATTTAAAAAATTTTTACTTTTACTCTACCTTTAAAACACCGAAAATCTTCACAGTAAAGAATAAAAAGTCCGCTATGTTTCATTAATTAATAAAGCACATTTAATTAAAACAGCAATGATAATAAACACACTCCCACACTTCCACTTAAAACAACACTACATAATAAAATAAAATTAAAATCCTTTCACCAGAGAACAAAGTTAACACGACCTCACTCAATAAAACCTAAATAATATATATATATATATATATATATATATATATATATATATATATATATAATATATATATATATATATATATATATATATATATATATATATATATATATATATATATATATATATCTTTGCTATATAATAACTATGTAATAATACGTATATATATATATATATATATAATAATAATAATATTAATATGTAATAATATGTATATATATATATATATATATATATAATAATATAACATATATATATATATATGAAATAATAATAATAATATATATATATATAATAATAATATATATATATATATATATATATATATATATATAATAATAATAATAATAATATAATAATAATAATATATAATATAATAATATATATAATATATATATGTAATATATAATATAATAATATAATATATATGTATATATATAAATATATATATATTAATATATAACATATATATATAATAATAATAATAAATATGTATATAATATAATATATATATATATAATAATAATAATAATATATATAATAATAATATATATATATAATAATGTAATATATATATATGTAATAATAATAATAATAATAATAATAATAATATATAATATATATATATATAATATAATAATATATAATATAATATATCAATTTGTAATAATAATATGTATATATATCGGATATATGTCAGTTAGATATTATAATAATATAATAATGTATATATATATAATATATATATAATAATATATGTATGAATTATATATATATATATATAATATAATAATAATATAATAATATATAATATAATATAATATGTCTAATAATATATATATATATATATATATATATATATATATATATATATATATATATATACGCTCGCCCACACACACACACACACAGACACACACACACACACATACACACACACACACGCACACGAATATATCGTTATAGGAAGACTTAAATCATTCAGTGCGCGTGACTGTAACATTTGAAATAGGGTTTTGGCCACGAAATAAAATCATTATCCTTTTCCTTTGTTTAAAATAACAATAGAAACGTCGAATTTTATTTTATTTGATCACTCGTTTATTTCCTCTCGGAAGGCGAGAGATCAATTCAGTAAACGAGTTTTTATTTCCATAGGATAATTAATAATAGAATACGTATGCATATGAAAGTATCAATGAGTATATATATAATGCGTTTTGTAATATTGTGATGATATGCAATGATGTCATATCCGGTCAATCACGGTGGAAAAGTCTCTTCGTATTACTGACGCATCCACATACAATATTTGTTGAATATTCGCATCAGCATCCGCATCCGCATCTGCACCTTCTTCATTTATATCATGTGTTTTGTAGGGCAATTTCTTAGATAGGTAGATAAGTAGGCAATAAAAAGTACTTGAACATAAAATGTACTAAAATGTTGCTATAGAGACATGCATAAATCGTTCCAACAAATTTATAATTAACGTACTGAAGCAAAATTATTTTAAAAATATGTTCTATATATATATATATATATATATATATATATATATATATATATATATATATATGTATATCTTCTCTATCTATATATAATAACTCTCTCTACACATTATATATATATATATATATATATATATATGAATGGATATATCTATTTCATTGATGTCGGATTATAGGAAGATATTTCTTCGCATGGTTATGGGGCGACAGGGTTAGCAACCGGTCCTTTCCTTTGCTTGTATTACTCTTTGACCAGAGTTAGAAGTCTTACCTTACCTAAGCAAAATTATCTGGAGAGGATATGTGAGAACGAGCGCTGAGGCTTTGGAGAAGATGCTTTTCGGCGGAAAACGTATCTTTTTGGCGCAAATGGGCAGGCGGCTACCATTTTGCCGCGAAATCGCTTTCTGGAGTGTTCTAGGCATCTTCCTTCTGACTCAGAAGGAAGAAGATACTGGGCTAACTGACAGAGCGAAAGCCTCTTCTGGGAGTTGTTATATATATATATATATATATATATATATATATATATATATATATATATATATATAATATATATATACTCTACTCTATATATATATATATAATAATAATATATATATAATGGGATTTTTAATTTTCAAAATTATTTTATCTTGTAGTTAAATTAATTTTTCATTAGATATTTATTGAGTTTAATAAAAACTAATAAAATACCATAGGGTGGATGCATTGCAAACCGCTCTCTGAAGCGCTCGCTCCTAATGCGCACTGCGCGCGAGCGGTGCCGTGTAACAACTGACTCGCATAATTAACTGACTAAATAAAATTGTTTAAAAAAAACTGAAAAGAGCATTATTATTATTATTATTATTATTATTATTATTATTATTATTATTATTATTATTGATTAATATTAATATTATTATTATTATTATTATTATTATTATTATTATTATTATTATTATTATTATTATTATTATTATTATTATTATTATTATTATTATTATTATTATTATTATTATTATTATTATTATTATTATTATTATTATTATACTAAATATTTGATAATAAATTTTCATACGTCGAGAAAAATTTTATGTAAAATTAACAAACAAAATAATTGGAAAAGAAATGCTTTTTTTACAAAAAATTCGAACGCAAAATCAAAAGCCTCGTTCTATTCATAACCTAGTTAAAATAAAATTGTATTGAAAAGGTGTCAAAAATTTAGAAAAATGTACGTAAAAATATCATTGCCTGTGTATCTAGGATTTGGCCGTTTTGTAGTATTGTGATATGCAATGGTGTCATATCCGGTCAGTCATGGTGGAAAAGTCTTTTCGTCTTACAAACGCATCCGCATGCGACATATGTTGAATATCTCATCAGCAACCTTGTCCATTTATAATATGTGTTTTGTAGTATGGTAATGTGCTTGATGTCATATCCGGTCAGTCATCGAAAAATGGAGTAGTCTCTTTGATAATGAGAATTATAGTAAGAGATCCATATTTGACATCAGTTGAATATTCACATTCGCATCCTCATCCGCATTAGACCCTCCGGAGGATAGATTCTATTTTGCATGTTAAATATTCGCATCCCCGTTAGACTAGCCGGATGATAGCGGCTATATTGCATGAAGCTACCCCACCCCGTGTTTATTTGGATTATCAGAAATGTCAAAAAAGGAATTTTTTTTTTAAATTTGTGGAGCAGCAAAATTTTTTGTGACATTTTTTTTCTTTTATTAAACTCCGGACGAGTTTCATTCAGCAAAAGTCGCTAATGTACAACAGATCTTATAAATGTCTAATCTTTTTAAGGAGGGTGAGTGTGTGTGTGTAGTTGTGTGTGTATGT
>JABUQX010089436.1:0-2500 GCA_015478945.1 Trachelipus rathkii | reverse complement strand
CAAGAGCAGTTGTCGATAACACGATTTCTCTTTGATTCCCTATCAATAGTGGCGTTCCTCAGAACAGGCTTACGCTATTCTTTAAAAACATTGAAGACATTTTCTGCTGCTCTTCTAATTATATTCATTTTATTCTTATACCGAAGAAAAATCCCAGTAAAGGAATGTCGGAAGGAAAGGAATGTGAGTTAGGCAGAGACGAGAAGAAAGGTGGATAATAGGGGTGAATAGCGGGGTTCTATGAAGGGGTATGGTTGTGGGCCTGACCCAGGAGATGGAACCTATATTGACGAGACACTACAGTGAGGGTTCGTCGCAGGCTTGTGAAAGCTCTTAGGGTCCGCGGGATGGGAGTTTTTATCTTACATCTACACGCATGCCTCTCACATATCTACACGCTATCACACAGAGTATATAGGATAGAGCGGCTTGCCATTCCAATGTGGCTGAAGGAGAGTGATATATGCGCGTATGATTAGCCACTCCACTACATCGTCGAACATGTCATAATACGATCTACTGTCTCCTGCCTCTCTCATATAGTAACCCAGTATCTCGGTCAGCACTGAAGCGTAACTGACTCTATCCGCTGCAGATTGAGCCACTCGAGCTCTACGACCTGACTCCAGCTCTGAACTCATACCTACCATATCCCATCCTGTGGATGCTTGAGTGTCAGCATATCGACGTCACGCGTGACGCGGATAACGCTGCACACATCATAACCTATAACCACGACACCCACACTGTTAGATAGGAAATATTATAGGCTATAACGCGGACAGTCTCATCCTATCACAATCGGCTCACAACTCCGGAGCTCTCAGCTACAGTCAAGTGATTAGTCACAGATACATAATCTCGCTGCGTCGCGTTGAATTCGCACATTCACATCTGATGCTCCGAAAACACCATCGTCCCTAAGCTGCTGCTGCAATAGCAAGGCTCTTATTCCCTAGTCACTATTCCGCTCGCAGCCTTTATAAGATCTACTAACTGATATGATTATTATATCAATAGCAATGAGTGAGTAGGTAGTATATATATATACTTACATATATAATATATACTAATATGTACTTTCATATAACTACTATTATAAAGGTAACACTCCCCTATATCATGTATATATAATAGCTATAAATATACATTATATACTAGTATAGTATACTATATAATATAGTAATATTATATAGTTATTATAGTAATAATATTTATATTAATAAAATATATAGTCTTAATATATGAATATAAGTATATATATATTATATATATATAGTGATTATATATATACTATATAAATTATAACAATAATATCATAGCTACTAGTATATACCTATAATATTTAGAATATTCTAGAGTAGTAATATATATATATTACTATTATATATATCTTATAATACAACTATATATACCTCATAATATAACTACACTTATAACGCAGCAACCATCGACGTCGACCGCTGGACTCTCCTCCGACTCGTCAGACCACTCATCCGGCTCTAAACCTAGCTCAATGTTAGTTATGCACCCCGGTCACACTCGACCACACGCTCGTAACATCCCCTTACTCACATTCCCATCACGTTACATCATCAAGTACACAGCACCACTCCGTATACTTAGACACGACTCGATGTAACAGTAATCATTACACCTACCATATACGTACACGCTGCACCGCCATAGTCAGTGTATATCATACTATATACTACTATATCATATATAATATCTACCTTACATTAAAGCCTAAACTATTATATTATACCTGCACTACTATATATCCATATATAAGATCACTATATTATCAACTATAGATATATAGACGGAGCCCTATTATAATATACTACCTAAATATGAACTACACACCTATATACTATATTCATAACTACATTAATACTATATATGTACTATATATTTACGTTATACTAATATACTAACCCCATCATTATAACCTAGTACCTCACATACTATCTATATATTCTATATCTATATATCTAATCAACTATCTAATATATATCTAAAATATATATATATATATACTATTATACTTGAATATCTATAATATATATATATATATATATACCTAATACTATATATATATAATATACTAAATATTATATACATATAGATATATAATATAATATATATTAATATATAATCATATATATACCTATATATTATAAACTTACTATAATGTATAACATATAAATTATAATAGAAGCCTTTAAAGAGAGAGGAGAAACGTAAATAATTTTAGAAGAGTCGGTATTTTAAATCTAAAGTAAAGATTTAATTTAGTAATATATTTAAAGCCACAAATTTTCGTTTCCTTACTCGGTCATCAACGGTGCGGTGTCTTTGTAAGACTAAAAATTATATTTAATAATTATAACAATAAGGAATTTTAAAAAGTGATTGATTCACTTTTAGTTTCTAAGATTTTTATAGGAAGTCTCTAACGTGCGAGTCATAATGTTGTTAAGAGTGGAATTGATAT
>JABUQX010089435.1:17500-34021 GCA_015478945.1 Trachelipus rathkii | reverse complement strand
TTAATATATATATATATTATTATAATATAATTATATATATATTAATATTTATATATATATAATATATTATATATTTATATATAAAATTATAATTTAATATAATTAAATATATTAATAATATAATATATATATATATATTAATATAAATATAAAATATTATAATATATAATATAATATATATTAATTATAAATATTAATAAATATTAATATAATTATAATATATAGATAGTATAATATATATATATCTATAATATATAAATATAAAATAAATATAATAATATTATGTTATAAAATTATTAAATCATATTTATTATAATAATAATACTATTATATGATTATATGTATATATATTCTAAAAATAAATTTTATAGTATAAATAGTAAATATTTATTTACATATTTATTCACTATTTACATTCAGACTAACATTTCAAAAGATTATAAAAACTTATAATATATATATTTATGTGAGTATTATATAAGTATATATAATATATTATTAATATTAGTTAGTAGCAATGGTGAGAGAGAGAGAAAGTCAGAGAGAGAGAGAGATGAGACAGAGAAGGAGAGCAGAGCAAGCATTGAGGAGGAGAAGGGCCAAGGGAGAGAGCAGTAGAGAGAAGAGAAACAAGAAGTGAGGAGAGAGAAATGGATGGGAGAGAGAGGAAAGAGAGAGGAGAGAAAAATTAAAAGTCAGAAACTTGGTTAATAATTCATTAAGAATTATAAACAAAAAAACTAATTTCCCAGCTGCTTGAGCTGTTCCCAACCTATTTCTAATGTTTCTGTGAACTAAGTCAAAAAGCTTAAAAATAACCCTCCAGTTATACATTTTAGGTAGTGCATGAAAGTTGCTAACAATATAATGCGGCTATTATTATAATAATGACCCCCTTTCTCTCAATGTTTTCTGTTGAGAGACATTACCCATGATGAAGATCACTGCTGACAACAGAGACCATCAAATAGGTAACTTTTATGTAAATCATAAAGAAATTTTTACTTAATTATTTAATCCGATCCCTCAAATTCACTGTCTTTTGAATAGGCCTCATCGCCTGAAATTACGGTGGTCTGATATCTTTGGGTTAAAAAATACTCCAAAATAAGTTGAGCTTCTGTTACAATGACAAGACCTGATGATACCTCCTTGTTTAACTATTTGCTAAAACTTGGAAGTCTGGAGAGTGGTGAATTTAAAGCATGTTCTAGCTCCATATTCATATTTTTCCAAATATAAACATCATACACTAGTACAGTCCAAATGCCGTCTATGCTTGATGTTGATGCTTCGGCACACACAGCCACAACAATGAAGTCTTTATTATAATTCTATTTGAAATATGTCCGGCATGCGCCAATGGAGTAGAAAAATAGAAATCCTCAAGGGCACGAAACTAAAGGAATCAGTTTTATACAACCACTGTTAAAAATTGACAAGTAGAATAGGTGAGATAATATTATATAATCAAATCATAAAATATCATATCTAAGTAATATCACTAGATATAAAATAGCTAGCCCGTACTATATACAGGCATGATAATAACGTAAGGTAATAGTAGTGTACGCTAGCGTTATATATATATATAGCTAAATATATATATTACATCCCAGGAGTAACTTTATCCACTATAGTCACATACAAGTGATATTATATACCTAAAGAACCTAGACCCTATAATAATTAGTATAATAAATATATAATATATACTATATACTATATAAATATATGAGTCGCTATATATATATAATAATAATCATTCTCACAATAACTATAAAAAAGTCATAGTCGAGAAATCTTTTTTTATAACTCCTTCATTACTCTTCGGATAAGAAAAATTGAGCCAAAAAAAGATCCGAATATCTCAAAAGTGGTGAGCTAAAGGAAAAAACCAATTAATATAATAACATTCTTTACCAATATTTACTGGCAAATGGTTTCTCATCGTTTAAACCATTGCGGTTTATTTTACCAATATAATGGAATGTTTAAACCATTGGTTAAACCAATAGTTAAACCATGGTAAACAATGTTTGTAAAACCGATGCACCCGCTATATAACAATATAATATCATAATAATAATACTATAATAATATTATTATATAGTTCATATAATATAATATATAAACTAGTATCCTTATATTATAATATATAAATCAGAATATATATAAGTAGAATAATTATAGTTACTTATAAGGCTATAGTATATATATACAATATTTTATATATATATAATACCGAGTATTATATATATAGTACTATATAATTTATAACTTATTTAAATGTATAGCCATATTAATATATGCTATATACCCTGATACTATATACAACGTCTCATATAGCTACTCCGCTCATACGTACTACCCCTATATATACCTGCGTACGGTACCTTATATATATACTACATGCCCCTAAAAACAACCAGATGGATGTGTGTGTGGGTTTGTGGGGATAACACAAAATCATAACTATTAAAGTAAAGAATATAGGATTTCATCTACCTCTCACTCTATGCTGAAAAATGATAGTTGATCGCAGACGTGATAGAAGAGGGACTATTTTCTAGCACTGAGAATACTAAAAAAAGAGTAAATCATATTAGACTGCCGTAAACAAATTAATGTAACAAGTAAAATACCAAATTACGAAATCAAGCCATCTATCGTATTGAGCAATTACAAACTCAAAAAAATTCTTATAAGTAAGGAGCAGGAAGTTTTTGTATCGACTTCTAACAAGTTATCACTTCTTAGCAATAGCAGAGTAAACTAACAAGTAGTGATTATCTACTGAAAATATCACCTTCACTTAAGAAGAAATAAGTAGGATATGGGCTCGGGAAATAGATTATTTACTTAATAGCTTTCGTCAAGAAACGATACCAATTTTATACAATGACGTGAAAAGTATCTTTTAACGATCGGAAATAAAAACAATTTATTATTCATAACGAGATAAGAGAATAAGACAATAAGATTGATTTAGTAGAACTTAGAATAAACGCTGCGCATACAAAAATGAAAAACAAGAGATGGTACATACTGTAGAGAAGTAAACATGTACTAAACTTATACCAGTCTGAAGAACAATTTCCAAACCAAGAAATCGTAAATGAAATATGTTTTATATATTCTATATTTTTATAAGTTGCGAGTGTTGCGATTTGCGGTGTAATATTTGACCCAAAAAATATTTCGGTCGCAAAGACCAATTCGCAACGTCATTCAAAATAATTACGGCGCAATCGCAAGCCGCAAACGCGAATTAATTGCGAAGATCAGCAATTGACACGGGCAACGAGACACCCATCACAGTTGCCCCCGTCACGTTGCGGCCCTGACGAGTCGGGTGCTGTAGAGGAACACCGTTACAAAGAGGTGCAGACTGGTAGGATCGTTGGCAATAGAACCGAAGTGCCTTCCTCTACAAATATGGAGACCATAAAATATACTAACCCTGAGAAACAATGAAACGAAAAGTAACCCAGAAGACTTGTACCGTTAAAAAACATGACACAGAGACGTTTTTCTGAAGCTCTGGTGACTTGTCCAGTAGGCTTGAGAACAAAACCAAAAAAAGAAGAACAAAATAAGAAGGGAAAAGAGGATCACCGGACAGAATACAACGACCTAGGGGCAACAGTTCCGATGTCAAACTGCGAGAAAGGATGTGAAGGAAAATCTCAAATAAGGCTACCAAATGAAATGAAACAGTGAAGCAATTGGGCAAACCAAAAGTCCATGCTCAATGCCAATAGTGATAAACGGCCTGCTTGAAAAAAACCGGCTCTCAAATGCAACGAATAAGAGGATAGGTTTAACAAGAAGGTTGTGCAGCGAACAACCCAGAAGACCCAGATCGAATAAATCGAACTTAATCAAATAGAAGTGCCACAGAGAAAACAGGAGAGTTTACGTGGATCGCACCTTATATAGAGACTTTTTTGAGGATAGAAGAACCGTCCCGCCCAGAAAAAGGTTTGGCCTATTCAGATTATGATCAAGAGTAGTGATATAAAATTAGCGGTGGGGAGCGCCACCGAAGGCAAGATGAAAAGAGAGGGGCATAGTTCGTAACAAGTATTGTATTTTATGAGAATTGAGGGAAAAAACTGAAGGAAGTGGAACTCTGGGAAAATAGCAATAGTCAGAAGCAGGAAATTAGGAAAAAGACCCAAAAATACTAGAACAAGCAGAACCTTAAATCTAACGATAAAAAAGACGGACCAAAGGAGAGGAGATAATGATAGAATAAGGGGTGAGGATAAACATACGGTTTAAGATATTTTATAAACCGCCACTGAAAATAAGTATAAACACAAACTAATTGAGAAGATGCAATGAGGGCCTTAATGAATTCGATGCGGAGGCTGAATTGGCTATGAGGAAATGATATAGCAGAGATGAAAAAGGTGTAAGCCGGAATGGTATATAAGACCTTATCAGACAGCAAAAATCTGCTTTATGTAGTGAAGAATATTAAACAAAAGGAGGAATGTGAAAACACCGGGACACAGAAACTACTAGAGAGCCTCCGTACCTAGTAGCCGCAGGCGTGCGTACCGCAAGGTTCCCGCGGTGTGGTGGATTTGAAGAGTGTTCGAGAAAGCAAGTGACCATCGTAGATTTGGAACGACGACGACGAAAATCGGTCTAGGGCGGAGACCCTGCCACACCCTAAAGGAGGCAGCGTTAGACGTCGGAATAATATATGAGATTGGGGATTTGAGATAGGAGCACTGAAAGATAAGAAGGGATCCAGCAGACTCACCAACCAGACGATCCCCAATTAAATGAGAATAAGAATGGTGTGGAGTCGTCAGCAGCAGAGAAGGTAGTGAAGAGATAGGGAAACAAGAAAGCAACCCTAACGTCCGACCCTGAACGTTCGCCAATAAAAGCAGGAAGCTATTACGCGGCCTATACGTTTTAATGCTTACTGAGGAGACAACTAAAAAAAACTACGACCAGGTCATGCTGAAATGGGTTTAAAGAATGGGAGTAATTAGGGGAGGCCGGCGATAGCGTTCACTCTATGCGTCACCCGATAGATAATAAATGTGCAAATAAGGACGATCAAAACCGGTTATGGGCGCAGATCTGACGAAAAAAAATAAAATCAAATTGCGTTACGAATTTTCTGTTGATCCCTTGACCATATGGGCCATGAATGAGGTATTCATATTTGCCAGATTGTGTCAAAGACAAATACTTTTCGAAAAATCGATTTAAGCACAGGGGCGTACTGGCAACATATCCTGTGAGCGGGATGAAATAGGTTCGAAGAGCGACACCAATTCGTAACGTCAGCATGGGCATTATGAGAGATTTTTGAGAGCATGACCATTGATGCGCCGAAGCCCCCGTGAGGCCTGTCGCTGTGGATCGCCAAACACTCGTCAAATACTCGCGCGTTGAGAAGAACGCAAATCACTAAGAGAAGGCGAAATCACTCCGATAAATGAGCGCTGGATGATATCCACATTGCGCCGGATACGCCGGTAGAGATCGCGCCCTTGGGTACCGAACCCATATAAAGTGACACATAAGGAGTTGAGACATTTTCGCCCAGTAGATTGAGAACAGACTGTTCCGAGAGGGACGCGACACGCTAGCGCCGTCAAGAATGCGAATATCGCGTGATGAAGAGAAATTAATGGCTACCTATTTCTTATCCCGGCCACAAGCAATGATTTCGGCAAGTAGTTTTAGTGGTTGTCGAGGTCTACAACACTCGAACAACTTGAATAGACACAATTAGAGAGCGACTGTGAGAGCCATCACCTACTCCAAAAGATATAGTGTGGCAGTCCAGATACCGATTTTTTCAGTATCTATTTGTATTATATCCACAAGATGTATTTTTATAGCTGCTCGCGTGATTATGAGCTGCGTAGCGTAAGTATGTCTGCTCACTCCCTATTAAACACTGATTTGAACGGCTTAAGGAAATAATACTAGCCAATACGAAGATTGCTGAAAGGGCCAGCGACCCGCCGCCTGGGAAGCTCGGGTGGCCAATAACCGGTAAATAAACCACTTAGGCACACAAGCAGTCTGCACACGACCCTTTGAAAAAGGGATGGCTCAGTATAGCAGATGGCCCACCTTAAATTATACGACCTTCCACCGCCACGCTTACTTGCGTTCCATTACGTACTTCCAAACCGACGCGAGTGGATGGCGGGCCTGTAGTTTGGCCCAACCCCAGACTGCTTTGCAGCAAGTTTGATGGACTGGACCTGGATCCGATGAAGCGCGTATGCGAAGCGAGGCACCAAAACGTATCCTCACGGAAGTCGAAAGGCGAGGTAATATTCCACACTGGAAAAAAGACAAAAACGGAGTGCTTCCGGCAGGTCAATATTCCTGACCCAGCAAGGTACGCCGAAAGTTT
Source organism: Trachelipus rathkii (assembly GCA_015478945.1). Classification (NCBI taxonomy): domain Eukaryota; kingdom Metazoa; phylum Arthropoda; class Malacostraca; order Isopoda; family Trachelipodidae; genus Trachelipus; species Trachelipus rathkii. Next base: position 27,618 of record JABUQX010089435.1, on the reverse strand, counting down.
GAACTGAACGCTAAATCTATACCGCGGAAGAAGGGAACTTTGTCTCGGGTCCGCAGACCCGAGAGATCAGCCAGCCCCCGGCCCCTCTCATATGCATATGCACGAAAGCGAAACTACCCTGAACTAATCGAGTATAATGAACCAACGCAGTAAGAGCATGGCAACCTTTCTCTAACAGAATGAGTAAATTTCAGGGCTCGGAATCCGATCAAAAGGCAAAGATGAAAAGAAAATAGCCTGTCCTGCAGAATTAACCTCGGACAGAGAATATGGGAGGTCCACGAGTATACTAATGGTCTTATGCCTCCTAAAAAGAAGAAGCGCCTGTTTTACGTGTACTTTGAAATGGAAGGGCGTTGCTCATGTTATGAGCTCTAGTCTACGACAAATAGCCAAAGGATTGAGAGGCGCGAGTATAGGTGTTTAGCGCCGCCACAGAGATGAAAGCGATAAATAGCATTTGAATATTGCGTCGGGGGCCAAGATCATTACTACTCCGATTAGGCATGTAGAGAGACCTGAGATTATTATAAACTTGAAGGATAATTTTCTAATTTCATAAGAACGTCCTTAAGACAGAATCCCTAATTTTTAAGGATCCTCCAAAAATACCTATCGCGCGTGGATAAAGAAAGTCAAAAGGAAGACTTCACACAGCTCACCTATCCCCTTACGCACTACAGCTGAAGAGTAGGAATCATGTCAAATAGGAGGTCAAATGGTTTGTTTTGCTCACGCGGGGAGGGGGTTTCTCCATCTCCTTGTTTGGAGCATATCTTATCGTTAGAGGCCACCACCCCTCCTGGCCTTGAACTTGAACATTTGTATTCAAATTTATATTTAGAGAAAACATGATTTATTCATTAAAACTCTACAGGGCAGGAAAATAAGAGTTTAAGAAGAAATACTTCAAGATTCAGGATAACAGTACTGTATACTTATTACGATCTACACTTATCGTTTAGCTTATAACGCTTACCATATCAATATCTTAAGAATAGGAATACTAGTACTAAATCTCACTTTTATAGAAAGTTTGAATTTCCCAATCTCAGTATTGGCCTATATATGGAACTTATTTGAACAAAGAAAAACATATAGAAATGTTCGTCACATCACTTATGAAGAACTTGGCTGATGATCTAGAAAACATAATTATGAAGAAATTACTGATAGCGAAATTGAAAAGAAGATCTTAATGTGTTTATTGTACTTGAGAGAAAGATAATTTAGCAGTTACAGGAATAGGGGAAACTTGTTGAGTATATATTGTACAGACCACTGATAGTCTGTTGGTAAATAGCCAATTATCTAAGTTGATTGGAAGTGAGATTATAGACAACAGAAAAGCTTTGATAATTGACGTTTATGTCAAATTGATCTACTAGATAAGTCTGTTGAATGATCTTCTATAGTCGAATACTTGAAAACGACTTTACGGAAATCAAAAATAGACTTCAGTGAAATATTTAAGTTGAAGCTATTTGTTATCGTTAGATTAGCGAGGAGTAAAGGTCGGTCGTACACTTGGATGGAAGGTCAAGAGTGCAAGGTTAGTGTTGACCCGTAGAACAACTTGAGTTAGTTGATGTCCATATTTGTGATAGTTTGAATAAAAGTAAACCGTCCGGGGAATTTTAAGTCACGAGTATAATAATATATATTGGCAACTAGGAGAATCCCATACTTGTAATATATAGAGAGACATTGTTGACAATTATAAATATAATATATATAAAGGTAGTATAATAGTAATTAAATATACAAGATAAGAATATATTTATGTAGTGAGGTATATTAGTTAAATAATAAATACAATCTATAAGATATAACGCTAGATGATTGTATTATACTAATATATAGTAGTAGTGAATGTATGAAGTCATAAATAAATACTAGTTATCAATATCAAATCGGAAAGTAGCCAAAGTGGTGTATGAGTGAGAGTATAGGATGTGAAGCTGATATACGTAACTAATAGAGTCATATAATATGAGTGGAAATATACTAACTGAGGTTAGATTAAATAGTGCCCTGATAATAAAGATGTTATCAATAATGATCTCATTACTTACCCAAATATTAGTATATAAGTATATACTGTGTATTATTAGTACACAAATTATGCTAAGTGAAGTAATATAACCCTATAGAAGTATAAAAAATAAAATAAATTATATAACAAATATAATATTATATATAATATATCTAATTATTACACTTATACTAATTAAACGTATAAGTATAGGAATATATGTATTTTAATATAGATAAACTAAAATATCTACCGGAATTATAAATATAATATATATACCCGTAACGTGTATAGCCCCCTAATGGGCCGTCATATATATATATATAATAGATACTATATAATAACTAGAGGAGACCCCGTACACGCAATATTCGAGGCCAAAAGATGTTGAACACAAACTACCTCCCCACTTTTAAGATGGTGCACTTTCTCTCTAATGACGTCATAATTACTTACACAACGATCACCGCACCGGCCACACATAATACTAGAACCAACCATCTATCTCACATATCATTTAATATTACACATGGACTTACAGAAAGTACACACCCCTTAGCTTTTCTCAGGATAACACCTTATGACATGAAATTCCCTATACTACTACCATATGACCCTGTTGTTGGGGGGAATAGAATAAGAATTGCCCTATGTCGTTATGTCCGATGTCAGTGGTTCGTAGAATCGTATCTTAAAGGTGGCCCTGTCGAACAGCCATAGTTGTGCGTCTGTCGTTCTGCCCCACTGATTCCACAGCCTCATCTTCCGTTGGCTAGGAATGCTCGCTGCGTCATGTTGTCTTGCCCTCGTCTGGACCCGATTCTCCTTGTATGGTCCGCTCTCCTAAACTGTGCTTCTAATTTGATTTCGCGCGGCACGGAGAAATTGATCTTAAATGAGAAATACTCTTATTATGCCAGGCGCACACGGAAATTGGTTTCATGCTCGATGCTAGGAAATAACATGAGATTGAAGGAGTAAAGATGTGAGAATGACCAAGTCGAAGCTCGCCCTATGGATTGTTCTAAAAAAGAAGGAGCACAGAGGATTTTCTTCTTTGCTTCCAGCTGTGACTTCTTAAAACCACACTACTAAAGCACTGAACAAAAGGAAAAAGAGTGAAAATGTTTCGTAGTTTGAAATTCGGGGCAATTAATGTATGTTTGTTAGTCGTCAGAAGAAATCGTAGTGTGTACAGCGTGAACTCGTTTCCCAATTTTATCCACGATGAGGGTAACTTGGCCGAGGAGTTGCAATATTTTGATGATGTGACGCGTGTTTAAGTGGTGGGATTGGTACAAAGCATTTGTATGGCATAGGAAACTCTGTTCGTGTGTGTCGAGTTCCAGGAATGTCTCATATATATATATATGAAAAGTCAAGGTATGTTGGTTGTGACGTATGGTCCATCTGAGGAAACGTTGTGAAGAGAGTACGAATTTTTGGAGATAATCTGAATGATTTCTGGATGTGTGTGGAGTGGACTCAGATGATAGTGATTGGGGACCTGGAATTTGGATAGGTGATTCAAAAAAAGATATGGACTATAACAAGTGGTTGGGTGCGGAAGAAAGATGATGGTAGGAAAGAGGTGGATTAGATTTCTGTGAAGAGAGAGGTATTGTGTGTAAGTAATAACTTCTTTAAACACAAGGAAATCCATAAGATAAGTATACTAGATTTGGTGTAAGTAGAGATGGTACGAGGTGAAAAGTATGATGATTTTGTTGGTGAAGAAGAGATGTTGAAATAGTATGTGCTTGGATGTTAAATCAGTTGAGGGGTTAGGGATGGGATTATCGGGATCATTCATATTTTATACAAAATTAGGTTAGTGGGGGCTTGGATGGAGAGAGAAGGGATCTTTACAAAGGAAGTATATTGGAAAATTATAGAGCTGAAGAAAGTTAACGGTGAGCAAGACAATAAGGATCAAGTAAGTATTTATTAAGGGCGGCTCGCTAGTAAGATCGGTGAATGTGGGTGAACAAGTGTGATACTGAACAATTCTGGAGGGCAAAATGAAGGAAGCAATTGTTAGTAGTGCAGAAGAAGTATGTGGATGTGCTAAAGTAGGAAAGTAAGAATGTTAACAGCGAATGTTGGAATGAAGAGGGTGATGAAAGCGGTAAAGGTAAAAAAGAAGCTGGGGTTGAATGTACTAAAGAGCAAAAATGGATGAAGTTTCAAAGAAAGAGGTGATTGGAATTATACTAAGGAGGAAAAAAAAGAAATACTAAAAGGTGCATAATCGGAGGAAGAAAAAAAAAAAAAAAATATGAACAGTTTGGAAGGAGTTTGAATGGGGACTTACAAATGGAATAGGAACTCTCGTTGAAGGAAGCGCGAAAGGTGAAGAATGAGAATAAGGGGAATCTGCTTAGAAAATGAATAGGGATGGTGCTTTCGTATCTGATAGAAATGGATGTGAGGGAGTGTGGAAAAGAACACTTCGAAATATCTGCATAACATTGGCAATAATGATGAGGTATTAGTGAATGTGGTGGGTTTGATGGGGTACAAGGAGGAATAGGTATTTTTGGGGATGAAGTTTATTAGTAAGGAGAGTAATGGGTAGAGTTGAGAAAGTTGAAGAATGGTAAATCTTTGCAGGTATAGATGAATTACTGGTGAAAAGAGCAATAGCCAAGAGGCGAGATGGTGGATTGATTGGATTTGGAAGTTGTGTAAATAAAGCGTTTATGGAGGTATAGTTCCAAGAATGGAGGGAGCGGTAATAGACCCTTGTATAGGGTAAATTCTTATGAACTTAGGGAGAAAAAGGAATGTAGAAAATTATAAGGGATTAATTTCTATTGAAAGTTGTATGGAACGTAGGTAGTGCTGGCAGTGGTTGGTCTGAAAGAGTGCGTTCGAGTGACTGAAGGACTGAGTTGGTGAAGAACAAAGGTGCGTTTAGAAATGGGAGAGGATGTGTGGATCAAATCTTTACATTAAAAACAAAGATTGAGAAAATGAGGGAGAAGAAGAAGTATAATTATATTTAGTTTTTATGGATTTTCAACAGTCTGAGCGAGATAGAGTTAATAGGGAAGGTATGCAGGTATTTATGAATTATATGGTGTGTGTGTATGACAGGATTAATGAGGAAGCTCTGCTGCAAAAGTATGTATGACGAATATGAAGCGTGTGTAAGAATAACATGGTAGCTATATGGTGATTGGTTTAGGATTAAATAGCGGAGTGAGACAGGGTATGTTAGGTCTCCTTGTTATTCAATTTGTATATGATGGGGTTATGAAAGAATTCGGAAAATGGAAATGGAGGAAATGGTGTTAGAATTGATGGAGAATGGAAGAAGGGGAGGGTGCCTACCTATTATTATGCGGTGATGAGAATATTGGATCTACCAAGTGGATTATTGGAGCGAACATACGTGAAAGAGGGAGTTTTTGTTGAGAGGTATTAAAGGTGTAAAGATTAGAAACAGCGATTATGTTAATAAGTCACTTGGGTTTGAAAGTATAACTGGTGTGATTATATGATGGTATTTAGGTGAGTTAATTTGGTATGTGGATTGTAGAGGACAGTCCTTTCATTGAATACGATTGTTATAGTAGTGTATGTTTAAGATGACTATGAGGCAGCTGAACAAGTAACTGAGTTTGTGAAATATTAGAGGCTATGACTCGCATGTGGGTATTGTCAGAAGAAGACAAGGATCGAGCAGTATTGTAGTGGAAGAAAAGTTCCGCTCGAAATGGCGAAGGAAAGGTTGCTAGTGCAATTAAATCGTTGTGTGAGCTTGAAGAGGGACTAAGTCTTGAGTAAGCGCAAGGTGCCTCTAAATGCAGGGTATGTGTTGGTCACGCTGTGTTATGGTAAATGGTAGTGAGAGACATATAGGTCGGAATAAGAAAGTAATGAGAGTCTAAATTTCAAGTGTGTTACCAAGAAGACTGTACAAATCTTAGTATGCATGCTAGTGTTGAGAATGAATTAATAAAATAGAGAAGATGATGATTATGTAGATCATTATTGTGGTGGTGTGGAAATGAAAGAGTGGTAAATGAGATAAAAATGTAAATGATGTATTAGAGATGGTTTGATAACATGTGGAAAGGAATGATGATTAGAATCGGTATGGTATAAGCGATGAATAGTGAGTTGAGCTGTGTGGGAACTCGAATCGGCTTGTTGGGAGACGCGAAGAAAAGTGGATCGAGTAGTAAAGGAATTGCGAAGGAGAAAGAAATGTGAAGTTTGGCAGAGGCGAGAAATAAAGGTGCTGTAGAGAGAATGGCAGAGTTTATGGGGATATAGTTTGAGCCCACTCTGGGAAAAGGATGAACCTTTTACATTGACGATTACGCATTAAGGTGAGGGCAAGTCGCAGTGTGCAGCATGAGTGCTCTTAGGGTGATTTCTGTCATGTTGACGAGGTTATTCACTAAGATAATAGGTACAGAGTTGAATAGGTGGTTTAAATGCTGGGCTTTCTTTGTCCGACAATTTGAATCAATATTCGCATACTTGCAATTTTTACTTTTCGATTGCTTGTAGCGCACCATTACTTCCCAGTCTTAGAGGATAAAAAAAAGTAGGTAGATTAAAGAAAGGAAATAATTATATATATTATAGAATATTATTAAAATAATAGGGATATATAGAGATAATATATAATATTACGTATATATAATATATATATATATGATATGTATATATATATAATATATATATATATATATATATATAATAATAAAATCAAGCAATTAATTAGAGGTTGTGTGGTGATGAAAGAATGGGGTATAATCACGAGAAAAATCGAAAGTATATTGAGATTGTGTTTCGAGTCATTATATCTGGGAGCAACAATAGTTCTCAAACAAAGTTTCTTTTAAATTAAATTTTCTCGATAAATGAACAATGAAAAAATAATAAAGAAAACAATTGTAAGAGACGAAAATGATTAGGAAAAGTGAAGCCGCGTTTCGAGAAGTCGTCGAATCATGGGAAGAAAATTCACAATTCTCTTTGTCGTCTGATAGCAAGGGCTGAAAACCCTCTTCTATCAATTGTTTCTTTTTGATCGAGCGTAGATGTAGATGGTTAAGTTTTAAACTTAATCCCCCACAACCACCACCCTGCAAGCTATGCGGGATATGGTAGTCTTGTATAAATAATTAATAAAATTACATATCTTATTCGTCGCATATAAGGTAAGACTAACTAAAAATATATCACTAAAGAAGTTATATATCAATATATATTAATATAAATATAAAGAATAGAAATAATAGTAAGTATATATATATTAATAGAAGATATAGGTATAGATATATAGTAATATCAAATATTAGTTACATATAGATAGTAATACTTAAATACAAATTTACGTAATAATATCAAGTGATATCAATTTTTTGAAGCAACAACAATATCGATACTAATTTTTAAATCATGCTAAATTTTGGCAGGAACTATTTGCTCCACAACTAAAGTAAAAGAGTTTTAAAAACAGTTATAAAAATAATCAAATTACTATGTAAGATAAGATTAAAAATCATAAATTGACAACTATTTTCACTATATAATCCCTGGTCATTATCATATCAAGGATACTTATGATATCACGCTAATTTTCTGTTGTTTTGTTATGATTAGCTTAACCATTTGACTTTTTACGCTTGATAATCCATTATATACACTATAATATATATAATATCTAATTTTGATGTTCTTTTCATCACTTTTAAATGTAAATATAATTTATAATAATTGATAGATAAGCTCTGATTATTTATGTAATTTCTACTTAGTGTAATAGTATATATTGATAGAGATAAGGTACGTAGATGCAAAGGCTGGTGAAGGAAGAGTCATGAAATATCCTAAACATCTTGTGTAAGTTAAATGCTGAAGGAATGTTAAACAAATTTTCTTCGTCCCTCCATTTCACCATCAAACTTTAGTTCCTTATGAAAATCCTAATAATAGTTCATAATTATATAATAAGAATAATAAAATATAATAATATATAATAATAATAATAATAATAAATAATACTCAATAATATATAACTAATAATAATAATAATATACTAATAATACTATATAATAATAGTAATAATGTAATAATAATAATTAATGAATATGATAAGTATTTTTAATGGAAATGAGGAAGACATGTTTGTGGTCGTAACGATTTCTTAGGTCAAGTTGCTGTTCTTCATATATGTCATAAAATATTTAGACCAGAGACTTAAATGTAAGGTTTACAAGTTTGCTGATGATAGCAAATTCAGACGACGTAAGTTGAGTTGAGAGGATATAGAGATGAATGATGGATGGTCATAAATAGCATTTAAGTAGAGATTAAGGTAGAGCAGGCTTGTAATAATCGTTGATATTTTGCTGTTGGTGCACTACAGCAGTTTACAATTGCCTTCTGTAACAACTAAATACTCATATATCTGTGCACTCATCGAATGATTACATGGATTCGTATAGTGCTATGTATATCTGAGCCGATTGTGTCAGGCTAGACATTGACGTATCGGGAGAGGTGGAATACAAAGTCTGATTCTTTACTAATAATTCACTTCTGCTGGCCAATTTCATTCAGTTTATGAATTAGTTGACAAGGGAGTACTCTTACTCGTACAGAGCAAAGCGGAGCTTTCACGCGCACAAACGAGAGAGTGTCGCCTGAGACTGGTACATGGGTTCTACAGGCTACTAAGAGAATAATGCTGCTGGCCTCGGAAATTGCCGTAAAAGAGAACATGCTCTAAGCACTTCCTGAAATCTCCCTATCCTCTGATGCGTAATGATTTGATATGATGTCTGTGAAGTCACTGAAAAGGCCAAGTCTCTTCGAGCCTCCTATTTTCACTAACTGCAAACCGTTACTAGACGATTCTGGGCAATAAGTATCTGTACGCTCTCCATAATACTTCGCTCTCGATGCCAAAGGATGGTCCTATGTCTTTTTACTGTGATTACATTGTGCTCGGTGCTAGGCCTGAATAATATGAAGGATCATTGCGAATTAGGGTGGCCTCGATGGGCATTCCTACACTCCAAGTTTTGAGGAGTGTGCTTCCGTGCTATCCCGCCTCGTTCAAACTATACTTCTCTATGTCATCAATACTAGCAATTCCCGCGCAGTGTTGAAAGCTCGCACATGTAAAACCTTACTCTGAAGAAAGGAAGGCGCTCTGATCTCTAGACTATCGATGTTAAAGCGCTATAATATAGCTATCCTTGTATTTACTATTCCTGAAGGAGCTCAATTGTTGAAATCACTGTCTTCAACTTTCCTTCTTGAAGTTTCTGGAGAACTCATTTGCAAATGAAGGACCATCTTTCCTAGATAGCCAGTACGGCTTTATTCAGACGCCGAGGTTTTTCTGGCTGAATAGTTTCTTTTTAACGCTATTTTAAGTAGAGAGTTTATTCCGCGCCATTAGGTAACTGGCGGGGAGACTTGCGTGGTGGCTGGCTTGATACATTCAAAGCATGTTTGACCAGAGTGATGGCAAAGCGTCACACACGCAGTATCACGGTTCAATAAGCTTCGAAAGGTGGCATCAGCTTGGCACATTCGCTTTGGGTTTTCCTACTTGACTGCATCGTGCTAATAATATGTCTCAGCTTTAGTTCAAATGTCTCGTAATATAAGATGTGATATATTAGGATGGGAGAGCGCGACTTCTTCTTTTTTTCATGTGAATATTGTGGGCTGTTCCTCAGGTCTGTGTCTGTAATATACTAACTTTAGTCTCTCATAATTAATGTCTATTCAGATATATGTCGTCTACAATAAACGCACGATCTAACTCTATGCCACGATCACTAGTTTCCGAAGACTCAACCCTTCGATTCATTGGACTCATTTCAGGTTCTCAGCTTCCGCTCTTTTGGTAGCTTTCCAGAATTGGCCTACTTGTTGTCTTAATCTTAATCCTATTTTTATCTGATAGAATTTCCGGATTGGGTCGACTGCAACCTTGGAAGATTCAATCTTTGGAAGAACCCCACCTTCCTGAAAAAATTCCTGTGTCATCTAAGCGTATTCTAGAGAACTTTCCTATCGTCTTTTCGCGGCGGTTCTCAGAATC
>JABUQX010089435.1:0-12500 GCA_015478945.1 Trachelipus rathkii | reverse complement strand
AGATGATCTAATAAGTGAGAGTTTTTCAAAGATCAGATCTTAGAAAGAATACAAGTTATAGCTATAATAGGGCTATAGTTAGAAGGATCATAGGGCAGCATCATTTTTTCGGAATAAGGTTCGACATATCCGAGCTTCCAACAACTGAGGGAAAAGTGCTAGTATTGCAGTCATAGAGAATATAGTTGACGAGGGTTGGGGTGAGCACGGAAGCACATTGCCTCAAAATGGAGAGGAATTGCCATCCGGGCCACCGCCTTCCTAACGTTCATAGATTTCAGGAGCTCATGCACCGATCAAATGAAATGACAGGTAAAGGCAATAGGAACACCCTGAGAGGAAAGGAGGAGGAAGAGGGAATAATGTAGCAAGTAAAAGAGATTAGATGAAACAGGAGGCCAAAGAGATTAATTAGCCTTTTCAGTTTTGAGAAACAACAGAATCATCAGAGCTAATAAGAGGAGCAAGGGATGATTTTACAGACAGGTTGTTACGAATGTTTTTTGGCAAGAGGCCCAGAGAGATTTGTCAGTAGGAGAAGAAAGGAGCGCACTTTCGTTTAAGAAAGTCCGCTTTGCTCGTCGAAGAGTATCCTGCCGATTTCCTAGCTGAATGAAATTGGCAAGAGTGCTGGAGAAGAGGATTATTCCCCACACCGTAGCATTGTTCTAGGCTGGAATTGGGCCGGGAAACAAGCAACGATGACCATGGATTTTTGAAGGAGAAAAAGATTTAGTCCAGAGAAGAGACATAACTTGCTCACCCATTAAACAATTAAGTTTCCTACTTTATCGAGCAGATTGAAGCGTCTTAAGAGTCAAAGCAGTCACTTACATTATAGTTGGCGGTAGAAGCAAACGCAATTGCCTCCTCAATAGCCCCGATCAACAAGTGAGAAAAAACCGCAATAGGGCAGGATGGAGATGTTGGAGAGAAAGTATTAAATTAAGTGATATAAGGTTGTGGTCAGATTTACGAATAGGAGCGAAGGTGGTGATATTTATAGAGAGAGGACTAGTGGTGAAACATAGGTTAGTGTTCAAAATCGGGTTTGGACGATCCCGGGAATGGTGTTGTAGGTATATATAAGTTTAGGGTTGCTTCCAGATGTTGAGAATGACTGAATGATTCGCTTTCCTCCCCACCTAAATCAGTAGAGGACCCCATCCAATTAGTGTTGTGTACATTGAAGTCCCCTAAATAGAGGACCTCAGTATTTGGGTGAGAAGATATAAGAGTCTCGTGAGAAGTAGTAAGGTAATCAAAAAGGCATGAAAATTCTGTTCTGTTAGGAGAACAGTAGCAGAGCACAAGATTATTATTGATGTAGAAGGAAGAAAGATTTTAAGCCACAGAACATCGGAGTTATCGAGATTCGAGATCTCTCGAGACGTTGTTATAGAACGTTTATCATTTACACAACATAGGGCACATACTCCCCCTTCAGACGAATTATAAAATAAGTTATAGTTGGATATATTAAACGAGGGTTGAAGGATGAATTCTTAGCCATCTGGGGTCTCAGACAAGAGCAATAAGACAGGAGCAAAAGGTTAGAGAGGTAGTATTCCAATGGATGCAGAGGCTGAGTGCAGCCGATTGATTGTTTGGTAAGTCAAAAGAAGCCACCGCTGTCGCAATCTGCTACATCACGCAAAAAAAAAAAAAAAAAACAAATAGACAAAAACCAAGAGAAATGGGAAAAATTATTCGTAGCTAACTAAATCTTTAAAACGAATAAAACCTAATTTACAGCAAATATCTAAATTATAATCCAGAAGTTTAAAAACACTCACGCACTCACACGTCTCAACAGAAATTGCGTACAAAAAAAATACTATTGATACTAAAAAGTACGAATAATCTGTAATAAATTATAATACATGGCTGTCCAAATAGGTAATTTTACGCTAAACACCAAGTTGGAGAAACGCTAAAATCTAAGTTATAAAAAGGGAAATCGAGAAAAAAAAAACATAAATTAGTATAGCTATCTAAGATGAGCTAGATTATTATATTGAAATCTAAAAGTTTCTCATAATTTTCAACCCAAAAAGGTAAGAAGTTCGGCTAAGTAATGCGTTGGCCATTATGTATATAGAGGATACCGATACCGATACCATCAATAATGGCCGATACTACCGATACCTACGGATACGTACTATCGGTACTTCCTAATTTATATATATATATATATATATTATATATATATATATATATATATAATATATATTATTATATATATATATATATATTATATATGATATATATATTATATTTGGAGGGTATAGTGTTTGTTGGGTTCAGGATTATTCGAATATTACAAAGCGGAAAAAAAGCTATTTTTGGATTTGACAAAATTTCGACAAAGGAGAAATGAATCATATTACGTAGGAGAAAACTATATATCATATATATATATATTATTATATATATATTATTAGTATATAATTCTATTATATATATATATATATATGAATATATATATAATAATATCCCTGGAAAATTTTAATGTTTGGAAAAATTTCCCGAGTAACGTAATTAGTTTTTTTAACAAGTTTAATGGCTTCACTGTTCGTACGCGAGATTAATCCATGTCACTTTTCAATGCGGAGGAGCCTAGAGGAAACAAAGATGTATACCTGGTTCAAATAATAACGACAACAGAAATTCTGTTGAGCTGATTTATCAACGGAGTTGGGATAACTGTTTCAGTGGTTCTCAAAAAATCGGATGTTAATTTCTTTTGCAGAACATTTGGGAGAACTATAGATATTGTACTAAGAATATCTCATATGAAATTGGTGATCTCACGGACTTCCAACTGTAGTTCATTGCTCAGAATCGACCAACTTTAAACATGTTAACTTCTACTACAGGTATACATGTGCCTGGATGAATCTGATGATTTTAATCCTACAAGTAGTGGCGTTTTGAACTCTCATACAGATCAAAATAGATCTTTACTTCAAATACTATAAATGTACCGTTGATAATTAGGCAGATAGTATTAGTTTTCTGGTGTATCCATATTATATTCATTTCATCACATTTGTGAGTTTCATCCACTCCAGTGTAATATCTTTATAACTGGTGTTGGGTGGTACTTCCACAAGGACCGATAATACGGGATTGTTTTTATCTTTCATACTACTCAAAATAGCATTTTGAACGCCAGTGATGGGCATGTATACTTTCATACTCTAGGTACAAGAATAGTCGTCTAACCATCGGTGAATTTTAGTCCGTTGTGACTATAAAATTATCATGGTGGTGATGATAAACGTTAACTCATACGATACAGTGGTACATACAATTTTGAAGAGATTGTAAATGTAGATTTTTCGTAAGACGGATTAGATTCACGGATTCCTAATTACAACTTGTACCTTTAAACGTTCGTTTTCTAATTCATGAAAGTATAGTCAAGATTTTTTTTGTTGATATGTAGGAGAAGAAAAGAAATTTTAAAACTTGTTTCTCGATTAATAATAAAAAGGTGACGGAATAATAATAGTGCCAGAAAAAGGTTTATTTGTAAAACTGAATAATGAAAGTCTTTTAGGACCTAAATATTATCCTTGCCGAATTTCTTAGTTAAACATTTTTTAATTTTTCTACTTTGATTACTATTCTAACACCTTTAGTTTCCATTCAAATTAATACAGTTTTTCATTTAATGAATATGTGCTACAGATATACTTTAATGGGCTAATAATCATAAGTTTAATCTTTATATCTAATTTACTTATCTTAATATTTCCATATTATATTATAATATTAATATTATACTTTCTCAATATATATATATCTTACTATATCACCCTTCACTTTACTTTTAAAGAGAGAGATATCGTACAGTAACAGGACGATTATAGTACGTTATATTTATATTTTTTTTGGGGTTTATCTATAATATGGTAGTATCTATATCTATTAGTTCTATAATTATCTTAGTTCATTTTAAGAGGTACATTACGAAATTTTTATAGATATATTATAGTATTTTTCTATTGTTTTCTGATTAACTTTTATGATTTTATACGTATACTCGCTCACCTATAGAGGGACTTTGAGAACGGGTGCAGAATTATGCAAATAAAAATTAATGGAGCAGCATTCTTGGCTGCTTAAAAAGTTCAATTCTCTGTTACTATATTTGTATGAATACTCTCCGGAGAAAAATGTTCTTCGTTCGACACGCGCAAGGATTCGAAGGAAATTTTGTAAAAAAAAAAAAAAAATAAAAAAACAAATAACAAAACTCTGGAAGAATTTAAAGTTGCGTTTGCTAGCGTCCTAGGCACTTCGTAGGAATCATTTAGGTTATACCACCGGAAACGTCCAAGTTTAGGAAGAGAGTCGAGGAGGGTGACCTATTCTCTTCATCAGATAGTTAGCGAAGAAAGTTAGAGTTCGTGGAGGAGAGAAGGATGTGCTTGTGGTGTGTGTTGGTATGTTGTGTGTGTTGTGGTGTTGTTGGTTGTAGTTTTAATGAACCTGGTGTGAGTGTGTGTGTGTGCGTGTTCTCGAGCATGCTGTCAGAAGGGGTGTTTGTGTGTTTACAGAGTGGTTTTCCCGATGATGGTGTTTCTCACATTGGCCTGTATGTGGATAATCTGTGTTTACTAGAGGATGGGTGAGGTAAAGAGGAATCAAAGTTAGTTTAAGTGTGGTTATCTCGGGAATGGTTTAGATTTTGATCGTTTTTCACTTATAACTCCACTTAATTTATACTAAACTTTGTTATACCTGGAAAGTATTACTATCCCACATATTTCCTAAATATTATGCCCGTTAGATTTGAAATTCTCTTCTCTCTCTCTCGTCGTCACTCTCGCTTACTCTATAAATATTAGTGGAAGGTTTTTATTATATGGTATATATTTATATATTATATATATTATATAAATATTTTATATTAGGGGTTTTTATCATAGTAAGGTTATACACGAATATATAATTATATATATTTATTTCCATGATTTACATTTCCTCTCACTTTGGTTTTGTCTATTTATCTGTATATATATTTATTTTATCTTATCATAAAATATATTAGTTATTATTTTATCATATATATTATTTTATGCTGTATGTATATTATATATATAATAATTAGTAATAAGCAATATCTTATATTATGCTTATAATACAGTATAGCTAATTGTAGTCAATATACATACTATACTAAAACATATAATCCTTAAAATAATTTTATATAGTCTATAACTTTGATAAATTAAACCAGTAAGAATATTAAATGTCAAAAGTGACCAGTGGTGCTTTGTTTGATTAATCCTCTCTCCCTCTCTATTTCTTATTGTGAATTATTTGGGCTATTTCTTTTGAACATATAACCATAGTCCATCATATTCTTGAAGTAGGTTCTAATACTATCCTTCTTCCAGCGAGCTACTCAATCCAAATAAACTCTTAAATTTCTATTCACCCTCGTCAAATGTCTTTATTTTAAAGCAAACATTTATTTCTCTTTGAGACATCTAAATTTAATTGACGCATTTATGTCCATAATTAACTTTTAAACTAGATTTTCAATTGAAGATAAAAATCTTTGAGTATTAAATTGAAATGAGCATTAGGTAGTTTTTTAAAAGGTTGTAAAAGTGTAGCGAAACTATTTTAAAAAGTAAGATTATACTATATTATATATTATATATTATATATATGAATCTTCCGTAGTTACTAACTGTAAGTAATTAGGTGGAGTTAAATGTATGTAGTATACCTATTAATGTATTTAAAATTTATATATAAGATTTTTATCTCACTTAATAATTATAACACTGGTATTCATTAGGGTAGATAATATACCTATTACGAATCTCGTAACTCTACGATGTTAGTATATTAAATATATATGAATGGTACCTTAAAATCTGTTTCATCTTTATCCTTATTCTATAACTTAACAAATTTAATATATCATCTTAGAATGACTTTATCGCTACTTTTTATTATTACTCTATTATCTATAACTTAGTATAATAATCAAAACAGTAAGTTCAAAAAGATAAATAGGAAACTACAGTGACGTGACTAGTTTATATATTTCTCCCTTATAGCAAGATGGTAAAGATAAAAAAAAATTCAAATCAGTCATTTTTAAGCATAGATTCAGTTATTCTTGTCCTAGGGGGTCATATCATTTGTTCATCGCTTAAACCGAAAGGATATCCCTTTTCCTGGAACTAGAAAAACCAATGATTCCGTATTCATAAAGGTTATGGACGCAATATCTTTCAATCACACTTTGTGGGAAGATGTGCTGAGAATCTCTATAGAATCGTTAATTAATATTAAGTGTAGAATAAGTATCTATCGAGGATCATTAAATGGTAAGACGATTCATATCAAAAAAAGATACTATCTATTAAATAAATGGTATTACACATACATTCCAGGATATTGAAAGGGTGCAAAAATAGATAGAGTAGCTGGACAAGGTTAGAAGGGGGAGGTAGTACCTGCCTCTTGAATAGTCTCTATAGTCGTGGGATTTTTCAGAAAAAGAATTAGTGAAAAGACCAAAGTCGATAATACGCCCCTGATCAAGCTTATGAAAATGTTAAGTGCAATGAACGAAGACCAGTAAGTGAATGTAAGCGAGTCCATCGGGTCTTCTGATAAACCTTTTGAAAACGTCATCCCTCGCTCGCATTGGAACAAGATAGATCGGGGAGCTATATACGTTAATCGCACTGAAAAGAGCTTTGAAAAGTTATTGGTTTAGAGAAACAGGCAGATGAATGAAAGTCGAACGAGGTGATCGCCATGATTAAAGCTTTAAAATTAACGTCATATTAATGGAAATTGAATTCGAAATAGTAAGCGGAGAGGGTTTATCCCCATACTGATAATGCTTTGAAAGGTTCTAACTCATCGGTATTCTTAGTTTTGGGAAAGGATTCAAATTGCTTGGTGGATAGTCACCATCTATCGATGGTACAATTACCTCCTGTCAAGTACAGCCCGCAGGTGGATCTTTTGTTGCACCATGACTTATAGTGAGAATCTGCTTGAATCTAACCCTGTCTTCCGCAGGAATTTAGACATTGTCTCTTAAGAGATATTGGAATTTTGGATGATATTGTCCTTTCTGACACATCGCAAATAATCACTTATTGACAGTTACACGCTTCTCATTTTACATAGGAGTGTGTTACTGCGTTTCCTAATGCCTCAATGGTAGATAAGCGGTCAGATGATGTTCATCACATATAAACCTTTTTACCATTTTTCCTTTTAGGTGTCATTCCTTGACTGGTCTATGTCAGACTAAAAATTCCGGTCATAAGTCTTCAATATTTTGGATCTGTTCAGCAGCATTTCTCATTCGTTTTCCTTTTTTTCCGAGAGGGGATCATCCAGGTCTATTTTTGTTGTGCTGGATCCAGGGAATATTTGTCAAGTATGTTGTTCATTTAGAGCTGTATTACACCATATGTGTCACAGAAGATCTTAATGCTCGCGTTCTTTGAAAGTCCACGAAGGTGCCCTGGTGCATATCTAGGTGCCTGTGTCACTATAAGGCATTTCACTACTAGAATCACTCAAGTTTGTTGATGTCAAGTTCTTTTGTAGTGCATTATCACTGGCATTCTTCAACCTCAATTTTGAATTCCTACAAGCACTGTGAGTAGTTCTTAACGCTCCAACAGCTTCGAATATGGTCCCTCTGTCGGGAGCTCCACCAGTGAATCTTTGCCTCTCTCGATCCCTCTACCTAAGGTTTTTCGGGACACACGCGGGTTTTTAATGTACTTAACATCTTAGTGGCTTGGAAAGCAATGGTGATGAATTGAATGCTGCAAGGGCTTATATAAGCAAATTGGGAGGCCGTTATAGGATCTTTTCGGATGCCCGCAGGCGCACCCCCAACATCCATTAGCGGATCTGTGCATCATAGTACTATGTAAATGGTTCGTGGGATAAAGTCTCTTTCCGGAACTCCTAAATCTTTCTCACATGGTATTGACGTTTGTAAGAGGAGAGGTTGTATGCTATGGTCCAAACGTATTTTTTTGTGTATAGCGTTTATTGAAATCCTGAGATTGTTAAATGGCATCTAGCTGAACTTTCTGGCTAGCAAATCTTCAGTATTCTCTGGTGGGTCCGAGTTCACGCTTGTGGTGTATATAAATTTTTGGACAGGGAGTCAGGCCTGATCGAACACACTGATAGATACAAATGATATGAGGTTGGCTCCCTTAATTGCGGAGGTGGCAAGGGGGGAGCGCACCTAAGCAGTGGCGTTTATGGTTGTCCAAGTTAGGTGCAACGCTTAATCTCTAGGATATAGCTACTGTTCGATCTTTCTCATAGACTACAAATGACAATCTCTTGCGAGTAAATTGGCGTTTTCGTGAGAAATTTTTTCTTGATTGGAGCTGTAGCATTGGGGGTGTCACTCTCATATGGGTCCTGATGATACACGTAGACGTTAAGACATATGGGCGTTTACACTGGGCTCAAGTTGGTTCTATGGTATAGACTTATTCGCATCCACGTTCTTCTCTTGATTGAACGCTACTTTTTGCCAGAACATATTTTCCAAAGTGTCAGCTTAGCGTAATCGTCCTGCTAAGGGTATACCACTCCGGACGGCAAAGCGCCTACCACGTCCCTCCACTGACAAATCTTCTCTGCCTCTTGCAAAAACATCTTTCTAACACTTTTCTGTAAATTCATCTTTCCTCCTCTTTTTTATTTCTCTGGATGATTCGTTGGTTAAGTACTCCCAACTGAAAAGGCAATCATCTCTTTGGCCTCCTATTTTTCCCTCTAATTCAACCCTGGGCCGATTCTGGGTATTCTCTTTGCTCCTCCTTTTCCTCTCAAGGTGTCCTATGGCTTTACCTGTCATTTCATTTGAGCGGGTGCATGGAGCTCCTGCAAATATGAACGTTGGAAGGCGGGTGCCCCCGGGGATTCCCTCCCGAGTTTTGGGACAGTGGCTTCCCGTGCTCACCCGCAACCCTGTTAACTACTTTCTCCTATGACTCAATACTAAAAAGCACTTTCCTCAGTGTGGACACTCGGATATGTCGAACCTTATCCGACAAAATGACTGCTGCATATGATCCTTCTAACTAAAGCCCTATAGCTCTAACTTGTATTCTTTCTAAAATCTTTGACACCTCTTCAACTCCTACTTTCGATACTGGAATCTCCTTCTTCTTTCGATCAGTACGGCCTTCGGTGCTGGAGTCTTGAGATATACTTTCCTATTTAACAATTTATGGTTCCGCTCTTAGGACTCAAGGAAGAACTTGTGTGGTGGCTTTTGACATATCCAAAGCATTATTTGACCGGGTATGGCAACGCGTCACTGCTCTCCAAAGCCTTCCCTCCTTGGGTTTTCCTTCTTCTTGCTTACTTAATGTCAAGCTTTCTTTCAATCGTTCAAGTCGCTGGCTTGTTGCTGGGGCGACCTTCTTTTTTCTGTATCATGGTGCGTTCCTTCAGGTCTGTTTTATCTCCTACTTTATTCCTGCTTTCATCAATGATCTTCTCTCACCTGCAATTCTAACTCTATCCACTCATATGTCGATGACTTGGAACCTTCATGTCTTACAACTGCATATCCAATTTGCCTCCTCTTTTTTACTTCAAGACTTGCCTGTTGCGTCTTTACTCTTTTCGCTTTTTGCTGATCTGGATAGAAATTTCAGGTGGGGTCGTCTCAACCTTGTGAAATTTAAATCTTTAAAAATCAAACTTCTACAAATTTCTCTCTAAGCACTTAACTTTTCTATACTCTTGTCGGACGGATATTTCTCGAGTCTCTCCTGTTTGCCAATTACTGCCTTGAGTCCTTAACCAACGAAAAATAATTGTATTTTAAACCTCAATTTAGTGGTTGCTAGGGCCTCAAAGAAACTGGGAGTTTCTGTATTCGACTGCGGAGACTTTTTCCTCTTTCAGTTCTCCACCTATACAGGGTCTCATTCGCCCTTGTATGGAATCTCTCATATCTGTGGCGGGGCGGGGGCTCTGGTTTCAATCCGGGCTTTGGATAGGATCGGTCAAAGCCAAAGACTTATAACTGTCCTTATTCTAGTTCACTTGACGCCTTATATCTTGCGGTGCGAGTTTGGTGCTTTCTGCCCTTTTCTAATAGGTCCCTGTAGAGGCAAGGTGCTCGGAGGGAACTATCCACTTGCCGTCACCACCTTATTACGACGCCCTCGTAGCACAAGGGGTGCTGTGGTCGCACATGAGTTTTGTGTTTATGTTAGTAACTTCAGACTAGACTGCGGTGCTTCTTTCTTTCCCGCCACCTCTGGTTTGTGGAATTCTCTTCCATCATCGGTGTTTCCTTCAATTTTTCTTCCTTCACTTGGAATGGTTTGCTCATCTGCGTATTTTGCGTTAGATGGATTTTTGAGGGTTCAACACCCACTCCTTGAAAGGGTTAGCATAATATATGTGTCAAAGTAAAAAAAAAAAAATAAAAGCGTTCTAATAAGGATTCCTTAAGCTAGCTGAACCCCCACATGGCACTCCGACGGTGAACCACTTCTATAATGCATTAAAAAGGCAAAACGCGAGGCAGCTTGCCCGCTTAAAAAAAAAAAAAAAAAAAGATTCAGAGAAGTGGAAGCCGCCTTATCAGCAAAACCTGGCAACAGCACTGATAGTGACGATGGTGGCTTTTAGCAAATAAACCTACTGAAGATGAGGATGGATATGTTTAGACTTTGATCAAGTTCAATGGCGAAATTGCATCTGACAACTATACCTTCAAAAGGAATAACCAGAACCTTCATCGTAACCTGAAGAGACAGTCCCATCAGGAGCAAAGATAATTCAAATTTGCAGTCGGAAGAGGAAGTGAGGCTCTACGACATGCAGATGCTGCCTAAGAGAGAACTTTCAGCGGGGCATGAAATGGGCCAGGTTTTCATTTATTATAGTGTTTGCAGGACATAATAATCACACCTCCTTCTCAGTCGAGAAGAGCGTATTTCATAGTTAGGTTAGGTAGGAATGTAACACCCAACAAAGGAACAGCTCTCGCCAGATACTATGGAAGCCTTAATGTTTTGCATTCACAATTTGTGAATTTTTGAATTGAGTATTGAATGATATCTTCTTGAAAGGTTATTTTCTTATGTATGTTTGAGTAATAGCGTTTTTTATTTTATCTTTTTCGGCTGATTAATTGAGGTTCTTTCTTTACCATTGATTTTTATTCATTATATTGTAGCTAGTTAAGAATCTTTAAATTGTAATCATGTTAACATAAAAGCTAGTGCTAAACTTTGTTTAATACTTACTGGAAAATGGAATGGAAAATTTTTAAAATAAAACAAAACATAAAACAGTTTTTAAAATTTAAATATTTGGTAAATTATTATTTCGAATTTATTGGTAACTATTTTATTTATAAATTATACTTGGGCACAACCATATATGAATATAATTGACTAAGTATTGTTTGTAAGGGAAATGCCATCTTCGAGTTGGCCTAGCAGTACAACAGAATGTCTATCTATTATCGGTGTATTCATTTATTTATTAAAGTAATTCGTTCGATCGTATCGGTAATCGGCACCTAAAAAATAGAGTATCGTATCGGTATCGTATTGGCCTCTTTTCTGGTATCGGTACATCCCTTAATATATATATATAATATAGGGAATTATATTTATTATTATAATTATATTATATATAATCAAAGAATAAAATATATAATCTAAATCATCTATCATCATCAATCATCTGGTCCTTGTTCCATAAACTGGGTAAGGGTGTTAAACTGCACGGGAATCCGAGGCCATGCTTGAGCATTCAAGGGTATAAAATAAGTTCTAGCTCGAACCCAGAACTCAGATACCACTATAGATAGAAACTGTGCTGGAGGAAGAGGATGAAAAATATAAATAGATTATTTATAAGAAGGGGAAAGGAGGAAGACTTAAAGATACTTATGATGACAAGTCACATGATGCTGGGGCCCGGAGGATGCACGCAATCCCCCTGGATTGAATTCTTATCAACTATGTGCCCCTGCTGGGGATTATATATATATATAATAATATACTAATAGATATCTATATTATATATAATATATTTATATATAATGAGTATAATAATATCTATATATATATATTATATTTTATATCATATATTATACTATATATTAGTGTGTTTTGAATTAATCGTCATCGTCATCGTCATCGACAAAAACGGCATATTTTTTATCAATCGTCATCGTCATCGTCATCGGCAATTTCTGCCGATTAATTTTTGCCGATTAATTGAGCAAATTTTAAGAATTTGGATAATATTAAAACTCAATAATATATATATATATATAATAAATATTATATATTATTATATATATTATATATATATATATATATATATTAAAGATTTATATATATATTATATATATATATATATATATTAATATTATTACCCTTTGATTAAAGTATGTATGAATTCCAGTGCTAATGGTTGCCCTTTCTGTT
>JABUQX010089434.1:0-54784 GCA_015478945.1 Trachelipus rathkii | reverse complement strand
CCGCCGATCGATTATGGGATACTTTAGAGGCTCTAGTGTTGTAATATTATATATATTATATATTATATATTTATTATTTTTTTATAATATTTATATTATTATTATTATTATATATATATATAATATTTTATTTTATATTATATATTTATATATATTTATATTTTTATATTATATTCTATTATTATATTTTTATCATTATATATTATATATATATTATATATATATTTATTATTGTTGAGGGGGGGCGACGGAATAGTGGGTCGTGTGTGTGTGTGTGTAACGAGCCATTTCTTTTCTTCAGGTTTTGTTATAATACATTTTTTGTAATATCACATTTAAAACACAAGTTTGAAATATTTTTTACATTTTTTAATTTAAAAATTTTGTTTGTTCAATGTTTAAGTAGTTTTAGCAAGTGCTATATTGCAACAAATCTGACCTTGACTTTGATCCTTGACCTTTTTAAGGCGGTGACCTTTTTTTCACTTCCAAATTTTAACCTGATACGATAACCTTTTATTTTTCTTTTGTAATTTTTTGTCGTTTTGTTACCTTTTTTTTTTTAGTTGGCATTCTCTTTGCTTATTTAGCTGTATATTCCTTTTTTTTTTTTTTTTTCGAAGTATAGGGTGTGCGCTCTAGACGGTTTGCGTATAGCAACCGTCGTATCGTTATGTCCCTCCTAGTTTTTTTAGTGCCTTGTACCTTCTTTTGGCCTTCTTGAACCTTTTTTTTGGCTCTCTTTCCTTTTTAGGGGCTTTTATGCTCCCTTTTTGAAGTCTTTGTACTTTTGTTTAACACTTGATATTTTTTTCGTTTTGGCTTTGTTTTGACGCTTGATATTTTGGTCTTGGCCCTTTGGTTTTGTTAATGAATAAATATCTTATTTGATTTACCTATTTGAAGTATTCTACTTCCTTTATACTTCAAATTGTATAAGTGTTTGTTATTCCTTTTTTGCTTCCTAACTTGAACGCATGTTATGTATTCTGTTTTCTTAACTTGAACGATTGTTATGTGATCTTATTCCTAATCTGACACCCTTCACACACGTACGCCTACACCTACAACACACACACCACACACACACACACACACACACACATCACACGACTCACACTATACATACATCACACACACCATTTTTTCTTTGGTTTTTGGGTTTTTCAGTCACACAGTTTGTGGTTTTTTTTTGCTGTCTCGTATGCACTTCACGACTTTCTGCACGTACTCAAGCTTACTTTTTGCCTTTGTTCGCTCCGATTCTTGGGTCATATTTCGATAAAATTATGTAACTCCCAAATAGAGACTTCTGTACCGCTTTATCTCTATTGTTTTTCATGTTTGCCATAGGAGTTCCAGGGATATTATTGTGGATGTTCCATCAGATCCTTACTTGTTCAGGATATTGGTATTCTGAAAGTGTTGTTGGATCTTTGTATTCCTCATGTCTATTCCATAGCTTTTCAATAAAATTATAAATTCAAATTTTAAATATAATTAATAATATATAATAATAATAATAATAAAATAATAATAATAATAATAATAATAATAATAATGAATAATAATATATTAATATTAAATAATATATAATAATATTAATTATATTAATAATAATAATTATATAATAATATTAATTTATTTATTATATTTAATTTATCTATTATATATTTTTTTTATATTTATATATATACTATTATTTTTTTTTATTATATTATTTATTATTATATATATCCTATTATATATATTATTTTATATATATATATTATATATATATATATATATTTTATATTTTAGGGTAGCCTCGAGAGAGAGAGACGAAAGAGAGAGAGAGAGGAGAGAGAGATGAGAGGAGAGAGAGAGAGAGTACCGAAGTAGATGATGAGAGAGGCGAGAGAGAGTAGAGAGAGAGAGAGAGAGAGAGAGAATGATGAGGGAGAGATAGAGAGAGATTTAGAGAGAGAGAGAGAGATGTGCTTATTTTTTTGTTTCTGGGTGCTTACCTTTTCGAGGTTACTGTTTTTGGCTAGTTTTATCTTCTGTTTGCTATTCAATTGCTTTGTCCTCTTTTAATTAATTCGGTATGAAAGTTTTTATTTTTCTAATTTTAATTATGATATTTTTTGGTGTTTGGTTTTATTTTTGAAATTAATTTGGTTTTTTTATTTTGAGGGTGTTTATCGTTATTTTTGGGTTTTTGTTGTTATGTTGTAATTTTTTTTTTTTTTAATTTTATTTTTATTTTTTTATGTTTTTTAATTTTTTTATTTTTTTATATAATTTTATTATTTTTATATTATTTATGATATTGTTATTTATTTTTATTTTAATTTATTTTTTATTTTATTTTTTGGTATTTAGGTCTTACTCGTCTTGTAGAAGTTTCACTCATCGTTGGCTTTTTATTGGCCGCAAGTCAATCCTCACTACCCAAACATGCTCATTTGCACATCTATTCTCAAAGCACTCTATGGTGGTTGTTCTAATTTGTTGTTAATCTGAAACCAATTTTTGTGCTTTAGTCCAATAACTTAATAATAATTATTATATTATATATATTATATATGATTGACCACTATATGTATATATTGTATTTTTATATATATATTATATTATTATTTATATATATATATATTATTATTTTATATTTTTATTCATTTATTAATTTTTTTATTATAGTGGCGAGATGAGAGAGAGAGGAGAGAAGAGAGGAAGAGATGAAGTAGTAGAGAGAAGTACCTTTTTATCCGGTGCCTTTTTGAACCTAACTTAAAGTAATCACTACAGTTTATAAAGATCAAATTGTCAATATATATATATTTTTTACTTATTATTTAATATTATATTTTTATATTTTTTTTTATTTATTTATTATTATATTTATAATATATATATATTATTTATTATATATTATTATTTTTATATTATTATTTATATTTAATTTATTATATTATCTATTTTTTAGTTAGGGGTTAATTGGGTTGTATTATGGTGTTATATATTTATTTGAGGGGTTATTGGGTTACTTTAACATCCCACACAGTGGGTTTTTTTGGGTATCACATTTGTCAACACCACTATGTGAGTTTCAGTGACACACATAGGTCCGTAGATACATACAGCTTATCACTAACCCAGTATATCACTCTCACTATGTGGTTTACTCTACTATGGGGGGGGGTTGGCGGCGGGGGTGTTTTTTTATTTTTTTTATTCTATTTTATGTTCACAACCACACAATACTCAATATCTATCTTTCAGATACACACACATCTACCTATATATCAACCCAGCCATAGACCACTTATATACACTTTTCTACGTTTTCTGCTTTAATCACTCACTTATCTCATCTTTCTTACCTACACTCGGTTTTTTTTTTTCGGCTCATAGACATTATTACATTATCACTTTTATACACGTCTTACTCGCTATAGGATACTACTTACACTTACATACAGGATTATGCGAGGCACTCTAGTGGGACACGGTGGTATAGGTGGAGAGTCTACTTTTTACAGCTGTGCGGGCCAGGGGGAGACATATGGTACCACTAAGCCTAATACACTTTACACACATCACAGATACACTTTAACCACTTTACCCTCACACACTCGATATTTTGATTCCTGGCAACTTTGACGACGTGTGTTCAAGTGGGTGTTCACCGGGGTGTGTGTGTGGGGGGGTCCAACGTGTTGATACCTGTGGTGGGTCTTCAGCTTTGATGGTTTTCAGGGGTTCTTTTGTATTTGCATTATTTCTAACGCTTTCTACTGCTTTTTCTAGTGCTCTTTTCTTTATAGCGCGGTACTAGTGTATAGAAAGATTGCTATATATTGGTTTGTATTGTCTTTACTTTCCTTAGGTTCATTTTATAGCTGCCCGAACGGTTCAGGGCGGCAGTTCTTAGTTCATGTGCCATCCGCGCAAATTGTATTCATTGGCCAACACGGCATTCGGTTGCGTTCTTGTGTTGTGCTTGAGCGTTGTCGCGTCTCCGCTCCGCCGCCGTGCGCCGCGCAGGTGCGCATATAGTTGGTCCTGGCGAGCCTCGCTCGCCGCGCGTCGGCACCAGCTCGCGGGCCCGCGCCAGCTATTTCCGCGGCACCTCGCCGGCCTGCGTGAAGCGCGCGGTGCCGTAGGCGCGGTCGACCGGGGGCCTTCATTGCGCCTGCTCCAGCGACTATTTCGAATGGAGTAGAGTTCATTACTTAGGATAGGCTTTTTCGCAATCCCGTGAGGAATCTGTAAACTCATTAACAACCTATTGAGTTTGGGTATTGGTTTAAAGAGCAGCGGGGGGGTTGGGGTTGGTTTGGTGGGGGGGTGTGGGTTGGGTGTTTTTTTTATTTTTTTTTATTTTTCTCATATTTTGTAGATATCAATGTTATAAGACTATTTAAATGAAGTTAACTGTTTTCAAAATAAGTAGTACATCATGTATTATTCTTTATGCTGCACCAACAGTAAGGTTTGGTTAATTTATATTATTTTTTATTAGAAATTGTATGGTTATTATTAATTATGGTAAATTTTTGCTTGATTATTATGTATATTGAAATTTTCTACATGGTATCTGGTATATATTTTTATTTAAAGATGCTAGGGATGAAGCAGTATTCTTCTCAACTTTTTTATGCAGTTATAATATTCTTCAATTAATTTATTTCTATATATATGTTTGTTTGCTTTTATCTCTTTGTATTTATCTCTTTTCTTCTTTTTTATATATGGGTATTTAGTATTGCTTTTTTGGGTTTTACCTGCTTTACTGTTTAACTCATTTATATGGTTTTATCTCTGGTGTGTCAACAAATAGTCTCTCATTTATTGTATGGTTATTTATATTTGCGTTCCTATTTATCTACTTAAGAGTTTAGTAGGTATCCAGTTAAGATTCATTTAGAGGTGTGTACGTTTTAGCATACAGCAGGGGATGTTAGTTATGTCTTTTTTGGTTTTTTACTGTTTATTTTTTGTCTTTTTTTTTCTATTATTTCGCGTGGTGGTTATGTTTTGTCAAATATGTGTTAGTTTTTTTTTTTATCTGCTTTATAGTATGGGTGAATTATTATTGTATGTTTTTATTTAACATTTACAGGTATCCTTAAGGTCTATTTATTATCAGTGAAATATTCATTATTGAGGTGTACAGTAGCGACAATGGTGTGTTTTGTATGTTCTCTTTTTGTTTACTTGCTTTTATACTGCTTCTATTTGACATATGTTTTTTACTGCTTTTTAACTCTATATTTTATTAACATTTACATTATCCTTATATATAGTTAGTTAAATTAGTAAATCATAATTGAAAATTTCTAGAATTTGTTATATTATGTAGTTAACTTGAGCTTTTGTTTTACTTGGCTTTTACGTCAGTTAGAGAGAAAGAACAATTATGATCATTAATAAACTTTCTTTTAACTCAGGTGAGTTTTTACTGCTTTACTGCTTTAATCCTCATGTATGTGTTTACTCTGCTTTTATTGATTCTTCTTATATGTTTTTTATTCTTGCTTTTTGTTTAACAAAAATTTTGTTTTTTTATCTGCTTTTTAACTCATATGTTTGTATTTCTTGCTTTACTGGTTAACTCAGTGTGGCTGTTATTTTCTTTTTTTTTTCTTTTTTTTTTTTTGCTTTAAAAAACGTCGTAATATTTATAGTTATGATACATTTTATGTTTGTTTTGGGGTGGTTTTTATTTGTTGTTTTTTTTATATTATTTTTTGTTTTATTTGATATTTCTGTTATTTTATTCATTTGTGGTCTGAATTATTTTTTTTTTTTTTTATTTTTGTTTTTTTTTTTTTGTTGTTGGTTTGTGTTTTTTGTATCTTCTTCGTTGTGTATTTTTTTTATTTTTTTTTTCATTAATGATTTGATTAGAAGGTTTGGTTTTTTCTAATTATTTTTTTATTTACTTTTTTTTTTATATTGCTTTATTTTGTTTATTACTATTTATTAAATTTTTTTTATTTTTTTTTATTTTTTTTTATTTTATTTTTTTATTTTATTATTTTTTTATTTTTATTGGTTTTAATTATTATTATTTTATTTTTAATTATTATTTTTATTTATTGTTTTTTTTATATTATTATTATTATTTATTAATTTTTATTTATATTCTTAGTTGTTATTTTTACTTTCATGCCTATTTGTTTTTATATTCATTATTTTAGTTGTAAAGTATCTATCTACATTTTTTTTTTTTTTTTTTTTTTTGGTTGGGTTTTTGGGTTTTTTTTTTTTTTGTTTTTTTTTTTGTTGGTCTTTATTCACAACTCACTACTCCGCATTGTATCTCACTTATTACATCATGATCTCAAGAGTGTTTTTTTTTGGTTTTGTTTTTTTCTTTGGTTTTTTTTTTTTGTTGTTCTCAACGCTCGTGTGTTCCTCTACAGATGAACACACAAACACACCACTAGTGTTTTTTTGTTTTTGTTTTTTTTTTTTTTGTTGTCACATCAGGGTTACATATTTTTTTGTCACGAGCACATCACACCACATCAGTGTCACATTGTTTGTTGTATGGTTTTTTTTTTTTTTTTCATCCCATCCATATTTAATTCCACACAACTACTACATTTTTTTCGAAAATATATCTTCAACATAATTTTTGTTTTTTTTTTCTACACACACACCACATCATAGGCTACTACACATCATCACTAACTACACACACACAGCATACACTATTGTTTTTTTGTTTTTTTTTTTTTTTTGTTTTTCACACATCACACACACACACACACCACACACTCACCGTTACATTGTTTTTTTAATTTTTTTTTTTTTTTTTTTTCACACACATCAATACACATACAATCTACATTAAAACGAATTCATCACACACACACACATTTTTCTTTACCCCCACTTTAATACCTATGCCATTTGTTTTTCATCAGCATATTATTATAATCATCACATCACACACACACTATTTTTTTTTATTTTTCCACAAATGTACATTTTTTTGTTTCACTCACACACACACATTTTTTTCACTATCTAACACTACACATCACATCACCATCACAACCACACATCACACTACTATTTTTTTTTTCATCTACACTCACACACACAACCATCCCATTTATCACACGACACACACCACTACATCTTCACAACTATCACTCACACGAACAGTTTTTTTGTGTCATCACACATCGACTACAGTTTTTGTTTTTTTTTTTGGGGTACATATGTGGGCTTTTTGTTTTTTTGTTTCACCCATACACACACACAGTGGTTTTGTTTGTTGTTTGTGTTGGAAATGAAGTTGTGATTTGGTTTTGTTGTTTGGTTTGTTGTATTTTTATTTTATACACTAACGTATAAATTTCTGTGCTCATTCTTGGATGTATTATACTAATAATTTTTTATTTCAAAGGTATCTTAAACCTCCTTATATTTATAATTATTCAATTCATTATCTCCGACTTTTCTTACATTTGTTTTATCCAATATCACTTCTCATTTAACTTTTTTTGTTTTATTTTAAATTCTTATAACTTTATACAATAGTTTTAAAAATAATTTTTAAACTAAAAATTTGATGAATATTTAATTAAAAAACATATTTATTTTATTCTAATATATCTCAATTTGCAATAAAATTTCAGTTAACATCAGTAAGGCAAGCCCCTAGCATACCTCTACACCAAAGGATACACACGTTTTTCTTGTTTTGTTCTATTTATGGAGGTACGATTGTGCTTTTTATATTTCATTGTCTTTAAGCCTCATTTTGTATTTAAGTTATATTAAAGGTTACTAAAATTAAGTTTCACGTCATAAACTGCTAACATTAACATAGTATTTTTTTATTTTAATTATCAATTTCTAATTGTGTTGTTTTATTTTAAAAAATATTTTTTTTTTAACTATTATTTTTTCACTACATTTTAAAATAATATCTCATATGTTAAAGTCTTTAAAATGATATTATTGTAAACAGAAATGTAAAGAATTTTTTTCGGTTATTTTTTCTTTAGTGTTATATTTTTTGCAACACTAGTTTTTGTACAATGACAATCCAGCACGAGAAAACGACTGAAGCAATCGTCGCACTTCCTTACAATACGTTTAATTATGTACGCTCTCTCTCGTAAATATTGTGTTTTAATAAAACTATTTGTTAATTAAGTTTTGCCTTTAACTTCCTTTTTGTATTTAGCCCTTTGTGTGAATGGCTCTATTCTAGTTTTCAAAATATATTTTCAAACTTACTCTTTCTTTCTTTTTTCTGTTTAATATGTGGTGAAAAAAAAACGTTAGGTTTTTTTTTTTTTTTTCCTATAATTTTTAGCTATACGTTTAAGGTGATAAACTCGTTTTTTTTTTCGTAATCCCGGGTTGATTTTTTAAGCCTAATACAATTATGGTTCTTAAAGGTATACTTTCCA
The DNA here is from genome assembly GCA_015478945.1 of Trachelipus rathkii. Classification (NCBI taxonomy): domain Eukaryota; kingdom Metazoa; phylum Arthropoda; class Malacostraca; order Isopoda; family Trachelipodidae; genus Trachelipus; species Trachelipus rathkii. Next base: position 46,361 of record JABUQX010089434.1, on the reverse strand, counting down.
GTAACTAGACCCAACTTTCATTCAAGTAAGTCAAATTTTATTATATTATTTTTGTTAATATATATTTTCTGACCAGAAATCACGTTGGATAGATAAGGAAATTTTTTTTGGTTAAGTTCATGTGAAATGTTTTCCTTTTTCTTTTTTGTTTGAGTGGTATTTACGGTTAGTTTATCTTATCTCTTATATTTTTTGACTGCACAATGTTTGTTTTGATAGTACTAGGTTATATTTTTTATTCGTCTTTTTTTGCTTCTTTTATGGATATGTAAAAAACCATTGTTTTTCATAATCCTGAGCTTCTTTTATCTGTGCTATTCAAGTTCTTCTGATTTGTAATAAATTAGTTGTTCTATTTTTTCCTAAGTTTGGTAATTTTTCTTATGATTCACCTTAACAGGTATAACCTCAATACAAGACATTTGTTCAGTTTGGGAAATCAAGATCCCCTGGAATTGTAGGGTTTTCGGTTCTTAATATGTATTAAATGTTATATACCTCTGATGTGTTATTTGAATTTTTTCAATTGGTGTGCTATATCCTGTATTTTAGGTTATCGAATTTTCTGTTGAGAGCGTTATTTTTTCTGTTGATGACAATGATTGATTATTTTAATTTTCTTTTGTTATAATTGTAAGTTAGACCGCATTAAGTAGGTGGCTTACAGAATAACTTTAAAATCTCAATATTGCTTCAGCTTTAATATCAATTGGCTCAATGAGGTGAATCGGTGTTTCAAATGTCGAAGTCAAACCTAGTCGATAAGCCAACCTTACTCTAAGCATTTTTATTTTTATTACAATATCTTAAATTATCATAATCAATTTTTGTGAAGTTTTATTGTTTATTATTGGGATTGATGAAAATAATTGAATTCAGTTCAGTATTTGAACCTTTACATTCATATGGATTCTTACATTTTTCAGCCTATACTGCAGTTTGTAAATATTATGTTATTGATGTCCATTTAGTTTGTTTTTTAGGCTGATGTTTATATGCTATGATGAAAGAAGACATATATGTGTTTATTCTAATTACGTAAAATTTAAATCTTGAAACAGGGAAACTAACTATATTTATTTTACTCAATGAATTAACTTACGTCATTTAAAATTTATCTGAGAACAATAAAGAAAAACCTTTATTGTTCATTTATAGATCGCTTACTTCAAAGTGTCAATTCAAGCGTACAGTATAATTTCATTTTTATTCTAGCTTAGAATAAACAAATGGCATTAGAATAGTATTTTATTTGCAGGTGATCCAGAATGTAAATATACTATTTTTTATATATGAATTCTAACTAACTGTGAAACCCTTTTTTTTTTTTTTTTTTTTATACATTATGTTACTTAATACTGAATGTATTGTTTTATATTGAGACATTCGAAACTAAATACATCGATAATGTATATATTAATGATTGGCATGATTGGTAAAAAGTTTGAGAGTTTTTTTGATAGAAAAATCGTATTTTTATTCTCAAAGTGTTTGCATGTCCACAAAGGGAAAGTTTTATTATTTTAATCTTATACTTCTATATATATTTATATTATATTTATATATTTTTTTATTATATTTTATTATTAATATATTTTTTTTATTATATATTTTATATATATATATATATATCATATATATATTTATTTTATATTTTTATTTATTATTTTATTCTTAAGAAATATATTTCGACATTTTTGTATAGGATGATTTGATATTCGATTTTATTATATTTGTTATTTATTTATTAATGTATTTTGTTTTTTTTTGGTTGTAATTATTTTTGTATATATTAGTATTTTAACACTGTTCTTTGATAATATGTTTTAATTTTGTTAGTCTCTTATATATGTATGATTTTTTATTTAGTGTTTTATTATTTAAGTTTTTTGTTTTAAAATTGAAGCAGTTTTTTATTATATTATTATATTTATTTATTATATTATATATTTTATTTTATTATATATTTTATTATTATATTTAATATTATTTATAAACTATTTTGTTTATATTATGATAGCGAATATTATGTTAATGATAATTTAATTTCTAATTATATATATACATTGTAAAGTTTCAGTATCCTTATTATTTTTACTCTTTCTTAACATATATATTTTAACTTAGCTGGAGCCAGAGCCGGAGTTGAAGTATTAAATTTTTTAATAAATGTTCTATTCTAATTTTTAAAAAGCATTTTATATAGTTTAAATAAATTCGGTTTAGTGTCTCTCATGATATGAAAAAACATGTTTTACATACCTAAAACAGTTTAAAAGCGATAAAAATTATTTATTCTTCTTTGATTCTCAATTCATTCTATGCGGCAGTTTCATATTAGGAGATATTAGGATTATCTTTCTCGTTTCCACTTCATTCAAGTTAATGTGAAAACATGTTTCCTTTTACCTCTTGCTTAATAGTGATCTTACTCTATCCAGCATTTTGTTTCAGTTTGAAATATATTTTATTATAAATTAATAATATTTAATTGCTTCTCGATTTGCTTTGACGATATCTTGGATTTACCTTTTTTGACCTTTTATTTAAACGCCTTGAATGATACTTTTATAAAATATTTGTTTTATTTTTTTCCTAATCTTTATTGGTTCCTTTTTTGCTACTTCTTTCATCTCTGAAATTTTTGTTGATGAGAGAGGGTCAGTTTTTGGGAAACTGGACTAATAGCGGAGAATGACTATAGCTGTCTTGTGGGGACGTCTCCATTTTGATATCATATTTAGATTGATTAATAATATATTTTAAAGAAAATCCGAATTATTTTAATACTTTTTTTGTTTGATTAATATTTTTTTTAGTTTATACATTGTTATCGCAATATTATTATATAAATGTTTTATGTGGTGAAATTAATTTGTTAATATTTTTTTAAATAGTCTATCCCAAAATATTCCGTAATTTTTGTTTAAAGTGCAGTGCTTGTTGATTTTGAAAAGCTATTGAATTCTTATTTTTGTTATTTTTTTATAATTTTCTATTTATTCATGTTTGTTTGTATTTATTGTTCTTATTTCCAGTTTATGTTTTCATTAAAGTTAAATTCTTAATAGAATTTATTAAGAAATTTGACAATCCTAACCTTCTTTAATCTGATTTTTTTACTGATTTATTTATTTTGTCTTTATAGAGAGTGTTATATAATTTGTTTTTTAATATTAAAAAATTTTCATTAAAATTTTTTTAGTTAAAACTTTATTTTTGAAGTAAAATTTGATAATGAAGTCAAATTTCCCGAAACTTTAGAAATTACATTTCTTATATTTTCTTTTTGTTTCTAATTTTATTTAGATATATGATTGATTTTAGTCTAGTAAATTAGTCAAATGCAAATTTTGAATTATTTATTTTTTTATGTTATAATTTGAATGAGTAATAAATGAATTATTCTGTTTGAAACTAAATTTTTAAACCTTATAACTTTATGTTGTTGTTAATGTTTTATACATATTTGTGTGTGTAAATGATGTGTTTTGTTGTGTGTGTGTGTGTGTGTTGTGTGTGTGTGTGTGTGTGTTGTGGTGTGTGTGTGTGTGTGTGTGTGTGTTTGTTAAAATAATAATATACTATATAGAAGTAATTTTTTAAGTATTATTTTGTTTTTTATAAAATAAATTAATAATAATAATTAAAATATTATAATAATATAATAAGAAAAATAAAAAAATAACAAAAATAAATAATAAAAAATAAAATAATTATTAAATAATAATATTAAAATATTTTTATATTATAATTAAAATAAAAATAAAATAAATATCAAAATTATTAATTAATAAATTATGTTTAAATTATGGATTCAAATCATCATTCCAATATCTTATGAATGAAATATTAAATTCATATTGAGTTTAAAAATAGTCTAGTAAAAGGAATTTTAGTTAGCAGTTAATTAGCGTATATAACATTATTGAGTTCTAAGCTACATGGTAATTACATATGAGTTTAAAATATTGCTCTTAGTATAATGCAGTAAAACATTGTAGTTATTATTTTGCAGTAAAATTTAACATATTTTGTAGTTATTTAAATGGCAGTTATTTTGCAGTAAAACATATGAGTTAAAAGTCTTAAAGTAAAACATTATGACGTTAAGGCAGTTATTAAGCATGTAAAAACCTAAAGTTCTATACTTTAATTTCTCCTTATCGTTTACTATTCTGTACACCTTCTATGATTTACTTGATTTTATTTTGTTCTTTATAGTGTTTATTGCTAATGTTTATTATTAAAAATTATGTGAGTTTTTTCAAGATTTAATTAAAACATATTAGTTTAAAGTTGCCCATGAAGGGTCTTCTAATGTATGGAGAATATCTTAACTTCCTCTTTTTGCTTATGTAACTCTCTTTTTCTATTATTTTAAGCTGTTTTCTGATTTTTGACTTTGCTTTTTAGTTTAAGGATTGTTGATAGTTTTTTTGTTTGTTAATTTTAAAATTTGTATATGTTGAGTTAGAAGTCTGTTAATTTTACAATAATTTGAAGTGTTTGGTTTATAGATAATGACGGTCAGTTATAGGAGAGCTTATTGAAATAACAAAAGCATATCGTATAAGGTCCCCGTTTTTTGTCTTGATGGTTTAACACCTGTCTTGATTGATTTGATTTACTGCTTTAGGGTTGTAATTTGTTATAAAATATATTTTGAGTTTGATATATATGAGTAGAATACTATTATGAGTTTAAATGCCTATTTGTTAAAGCTAGTATGTACAAATAGTCTAGTACTAATATTTTCTTTATTTTTTTGGTGTTTTGGTGGTAAGACTTGTCTGTTACACCAATCAATTTTCTTCTTCTTGATTACTTGTTCTTTATATGGTATTGTTTAATTAGTTATTGTTTTTTTTAATAAATAAAATTTGTTTTTTATTAATTGTATATAATAATTATAAAAATGATTATATAAATAGTTTTCTTCTGGCTTTTTCTTCTTACATACTATTTTTACTTAACAATGATCTTTAAAAATTAAATAGTTATTAAGTATAAAATTTGCATCGTTATAAACATGAAAAGTATAATTTTTTTTGACATAGTTTATCATGTGTTGCTGCTTGAAGATACTGTGTTTAATTAATGTAATTATAAATTATGGGTCTGTATAATGAGTGTTTGAGTTTTTACTGTTTTTAGTGTATTGCGAAAATGTTTTAAAGTATGAATTCTTTGGTATTTGAGTGTACATTGGATATTCATTATTTTGTCGTTCGCTTCTACTTATTTTTTTTTGTTTGTGTTTTTTTTTTTTTCTGTTGTTTTTTTTTTTTTGTTTGTTTTTTTTTTTTTTTTTTTTTTTTTTTTTTTTTTTTTTTTCTTTTTTGTTTTTTATTTTTTTTTTTTTTTTTCTTTTCGGATAGTGTAGGTGCGCCGGCGGGCCAGCAAGAGGCTGGGTACGTCGGAAATAATAAATATTTTTGCGCTTGTCGGCTCACTGCCGGTTCTGGTGCGGTGTAGGGCGCGGGGAAATATTTGGCGCTCTGCGGTGCGCACGCGGCGTTGGCAGTTGAAACGCGACGTTTGTCGCTACTCTGCGGGTGCGGTGGTTTGGACTTTGTTCTTTGCGCGGTGGGCGCATTTCTGCGTCCCTGTGAGGTCAGTCTTTGATGACCTAGTGTGTTGTAGAGTTGTCTAAGTTACCTTTCTGTTCCATGATTGTTTAGGTGGTAGATAAAGTCTGAAAATAGGTTAGAAAAATGCATCAAAGATGATTTATATCAAAGATGAACCATTCAAAGCTTAGTGTATTCTAAAGTTTGAGGTAACAATTAATTGAGTATTTCAAATAGTTTGAGGTGATATTCAAAATATCGAGTGTTTGTTTGTAGTGTTTTAGTGTATAGTTTGTATCTTGTGTGTGGTGAGTGGTAAATGTGGTATAGTGTTTCTGTGTGTGTGTATTTAGTTGTAATATTGGGTTTAGTGTTAAAGTGTCTATTGGCGAGTGTAAGGCTTAGTTTTAGTTTAGTGTCATTTTGTGTTTGTTTATGTATGTAAGGTGTAAGTTGTTTATTTGGTTGAGTGTTTAAGTGTGGTATATAGTGTTCTATTTGGCCGATTGTTAAAGGTGGTGTTGTTGTGATGTAAGTCGTTAAGTTGTATTAAGTGTTTCTATTTGTGCTGTTGGGTGAGATAGATTGTGTGTGTTATCTGTGTGTGTGAGTGTTTGTGTGTGTGTGTTGTGTGTGTTGTTGTTATGTGTTTAAGTCATTTATATGTTGATTGTTAGTGGTTTATTCTGGGTGTAAGCATAGTGAGAGTGTATCTGGTGTGTTAAGGTGATATGTGAATGTATCTATGGTATGTGTTGTTATGTATTGTGTGTGTGTTGTGTGTGTTGTGTGTGTTGTGTGTGTTTATGTGTTGTGTATATATATATTATATAATATTTATTATATATATATATATATTATATATATATTTTATTATATTATATATTTATATTTATATTTTATATATATATTATATATTAATTATATTAATATATATATATTATATTATATTATATATATATACGTTAATTTTTATATAAATTATATATACTATATTTTATATTTGATATATTAAAAATTTATATTATTATTAAAAACATAGCACTATTTATAGTGGTCATTAATCTATTTGTTATTTGTTTTATGTTTTATTTTTATTTTTTATGTTTTGTTTTTTGACTTCAGTGGTTGTGTGATTTTGCTTGTTTTAATTACATTGTGGTTTGTATTTTCTTTAGTTCTTTTGGGTTTTTTCATGTTTTTTTTTTTTTTTTTATTTTTTTTTTCTCTCGTGTGTATTTTTTTTCCTTTTTGTTTTCTTTTTTCTGTTTTTTTTCTGCTCTTTCTTTTCTCTTTTCTTTTCTTTTTTTTTTTGCTTTTCTCTTTTTTTTAAGGGGTGGAGGGGGAGAGCTTTTGCTCGTTTGTCTGTCCTTTGTTGCTCGCTTATGATCTTCTTTTTCTCTTTTTTGTTGTTTTTTTGTTTCTTTTTTATTTTTTTTAGTTTTTCTGTCTTTATTCTTTTTCTTCATCTCTCTTTCTTTTGCTTTTTTCTTTATTTCTCTTTTTTTTTTAATCTTTTTTTTTTTTTTTTTTCTTCTTTTTGCTCTTTTTCTTACTTGTGGATTTCTGTTATATATAAATACATTTGAGGTTGATTTTTTTTTCCTCAAGGAATTGGATGCGGCAATGCGGAAGGAATATTAGAAACTGTATTGAGATTTTTGTTAAGGTAGAAGTATTTTTGATTGATGTATTATTATTATGATTATTTATGTTAACTTATATATTTATGTATATTTGACTTATGGTAGTACGTGTGTTGTGTTATTAGTTCATTTATTAAGCCAAAGTGGTTTGCAGTTACATACAAATTGACAACCGACCTATTAGTTTGTGCCTTTTGTAGATGTGATTTTGAGGACTTCTTTTTCAAGCTCATCTTAACTGACATAATTATAGCCATCTGGTTGCTTCTCGAGCGATGTAGACTATATATACCTAAATAATGAAATAAAATATAAATAATTATTACAATACGTAAATAATTAAATTTTATTTAAAATTTTCTTTCATTAAAGTATTTAGAAAAAAATTGTAAATAATTAAATATTTATCGTAAATAATTAAAATAATCAATATAATAAATATAATTAAAATAAAAATAAAAATTTTCGATATTTAATAGAGGCCACTAAGCAATGATGCAAAAGTACTGCGTCGAAAGGTGCTACTCTAGACAAAATTATTAACCTCTCTCTCATTTCTCTCTCTCTTCCGTCTCTCTCTCGTCTCTCTCTCCTCTTTCTCTTCTCTTCTCTCTCTCTCCGTCTCTCTTCTCTCTCTCTTCTCTTCTCTAACTTAAATAGTATATATATATATAGGTATATTTATATATTAATATTATATTATATATATATATATATATATATATTATTATAGTATTATATATTATTAGTATATATTATTATTATATTGTTTTATTATTTTATATTTATTATATTTATTTATTATTATAATTATTTATTATTATTTATTATTTTTATGATTATATTGTATAATAATATTATTATTATTGATTTGTAATTTATTATTATTTTATTCTTTATTTATATTATTATTTTTATTATTATTATTAAATTTATTTATTTATATTATAATCTTTGGATTTATTTTTTGAATTTAGCTTAATGCTATGTCTTGGAAATTTAAAGATCCAAACTCTTTCAGTTATCTTTTGCGTGGAATCTGTGGATATTAAATATCCTTATTGATTGTTCCCAGCTGGAATGAGAAAATGTTTTCTATTTTGGCGTTTATATTATTTTTGAAATTATTGACGCTCAATTGTTTGGTTCTTATCGGAGTAGTACATCTTAAGGTGTAGGCCTTTGAGTACGTGTGTAGAAAATTGTCGTGAGTCATGGTCAGTGTGTGTGCGTGGTGTGTGTTTGTGGTGTGTGTTGTGTGGTGTGTGTGCGTGTGTGTTTGTGTGTTGTGTGTAGGTGTAAGGCGCTAGGTGTTGTGTAAGGTTGTCAAGTTAGGTTATAGATCATACATACGTTCATAGTTAGGACGATACATACATGCCGTTCAAGTAGGAGCGGTACAACCTTGATACGGTATATGGTCAGAAATGTGTATCTTAAGTGTTCAGGATACTCAAGTTGTCATATTTACAAGATATCATTAACATGGGCCAATTTATGTACCGAATTATCATAAGTCAAGCATATTTAGCCAAGAACAAACATTTCTTAAGGTCATAACTTAAGTGTTCTTAAGACATTCAAAAAAGGGCTAAGCCCCTACAGGGGGCCAAAAAAGTTTGTACATTGTAAGGCCAAAAAAGGTTTACAAGGCCTAAAAACTAGTGTTAGGGACATTTACGTACGCGGTTTGCTTCGCAACCGTCTATGCGCACCCCTTCTTCGTAATAGGGTTTGTCATAATAATCATATTGTGCCAAAAAAGTTGTGTAGTCAAGGCCAAAAATTACATAGGCCAAATAATTACAAAGGTCAAGGTCAGGTAAATTTGGGTTCAAAAAAGGTCAAGGCCTAAAAAGGTCAAGGTCAGTCAAGGTCAAGGTCAGTTTTGGTTGCAATATAGCCTTGCTACTACTAAACTATAATTTTCGGGTATATTATATTTCTTCTTTCGTTGGTAAAAGAACCGAATTTGTAGCAACATTTGGGTATTAACTGAAAAAACAGCGGGGAAGCATGCCAAATGTAGTTCCAACATCTACAGTTTATATTGGCAGAGTTTTTTTTTTTCGGTAATTGTTTCTGTTGCAGGTATGTTGCAGCTTCGTGCAACTTCTAGAACAAACAAATTCTTCCTTATCATTTTATGTTGGTGTATATTTTTTTCACGTGTTCCTAAATCATACATTGTTTCAAATTCTTACATGTACAATGTATAAAAGACAGCGACATAGTGGAGCTCAGTAATGACCTTTGGCAAAGAAAAAAGAAAGTAGCAAGAAAATCTGCTTAGAAAAGTTCCACGTTTAGACATTTTTTAAGACATATTTTTTAAGATCGTCTGAAATATCAAGTGGATATTCAAGTGCATTAGAGTTAGACCGTTCAAGTCATAGCTTCCAGAGTACAGACGATATGTCAACTTTCTTTAGTCAACCTAATTCTGACACTTTGGAATTCTCAGATTCTGATATAGAGTCATCAGTGACAGACTGACAGCTAATGACCAAACTGAGAGAGTAGTATTTTATGGCCTTATTGACATTGATTTACAGGTGTGGCAAATGATATATCCAAAAATATATCCCAAGTTCAACAGTTTTCATTGTGTCTTAGACATATTACAAAAACCAACGCTATAACAGAGGGATTTCATATGTGCCTTTTTATTACGTCACTGGTCAAGGCTTAGCGAAAGTGATACAGGAAAAGCTCATGGAGATCGGGTTCGATTTAGCCAATTTGAGAGGCCAGGATTATGATGGAGCCTCGTCCATTAGACGTGACTTCTGGGGTGCCCAAGCTATTTTATGGAAATTCTTTCCTAAAGCAATGTACACTCACTATGTAATTCATGGTTTGAATTTATGCAATCTCTGATACTTTTAAAGCTTAGTCTGTAAGCAATGCAATGGAAGCAATATCAGAGACATGCACATTTTTATTTTTTTCGAGCCAGTGCAAAGCGGACCTCTGTTTTAGAACAAAAAATTAAATAATTAAAACAAAATTGTGAAAATACGAAAATGAAAAGGCTCTGTGAAACAAGATGGTGCAATAGACATGAAGCGGTGCTACTTTTTTAATTAAGGAAATGCCTACACCAACAGTAGCAGCTCAGAAGCATGTCAGTTAATTGCTGAGTGAACATTCAAAAATAGCATTAGTAATTTTAAATATAATAGGAAAGCCATCATTCATTCCAGTTCTGGTTGCAACATCGAAATTTTTGGAATTAACCTACAATTTCTCAAAATACCTTCAAACTAAACTATCGATCTATGTATCGTAATTTAGTCAAGCAAAACACTACAGTAAAACATCTATTTTTCTTCATTAAGTGATTAAATGCTGCATTCTTAGTTTTCAAAGAAATGTGTTCGATATTTATATTTCGCTGTAACTGGCATTATGCTCCTATAAACTATAATAACGACTCCATCGTAAAAAGAATCCTCAAATATCCCTTGATCAAAATTCAAATTTCAAGATTTTTATTTCAACCGATATTTTGTAGTATGATTATGAGCTGATTTACCTCCTCCTTTCCCTCCTCCCAGGAAAAACTAGTGATCTTGTGAATTTCCCCTTAATTAAGCACAATCTTCCTGAGGAGTAAATTCAATCAGCATACCAATTTTACAGACGACTTGATTTGTTCTTAAGATGAAGGCTTCCTGGAAGAGTGGGAATTATGAAGACAAAAATGGAAAGGGTCTCAAGAAAAAGCCATAAGTGCCCTCGCCGGATTAGACGAATGCGCAGAAAGCTTGTTCCCAAATATAAACATTATTGTTGAAAATACTTGCTGCACTTCCTGTTTCTACAACTCAGTTGAACGAAGCTTTTCGAAATTAAAATTAGTTAAAACGTATTTGAGGAACACAACAAGTGAAAAAATCAAATAATCTGAATGGACTAGCTTTACTTTATATTCATAAAGACTTGGCTTTAGAAATCATCAACGATCATGACATTGACCACTTTGCTGTATCTGGGAATGCACGATGTTTCCATCAAGCACCGTGCATTCCCAGATACAACATTACAAAGTCTAGTAAAGTCTGTAAAGTCTAGTTAAAAATTAAAACTATTTTGTTGATAATTATTGTTTTCCTAGAATTCCATTCCTACAACAGCTGAAGTTACGTAATCAAATGGTTTTGTTTAAAAAAAAAAAAAAAATTACTTTAAGTAGACTTTATAAACAAAAAAATAGGCTATTACCCAACGTTAAAATATTGATAAAATAAAATTTTATGATCTTTTATATTCTTATAATAATAATTTTAAATTTATGGAAAGCTGATTTTTTTCCATATTTCCTAAACGTATCTCTCAGTTCTCCCTAGTAAATTACACTTTACATACAAGTTCTAAGTGAAATCTAAAGAATCCCAATATTCCCTTTAAAACTTCCATTTTTATCATTCGGGATGTGGGAAAGGCAGAATTGTACCCAAGGGGGTGACCGAATTTCAGCCCCTCCGCCCCCCCCCAAAAAAAAATCCGGAATACGATATTGTCTGTAGGGAATATTTCTGGTAGTTGTAATTGGAGTAAGGTGTTGTTTGGGTATACGGAGATTGTTCTTTACATTTTTCGTGTCTGTAAAATGTTTGATATTGAAGTGTTAGTAGGTAGGGGGGATGGTTGTAGCTGTTTAAGAAGTAAGAAAGTGGCATGTTTTTGGTGTGGGTAGCTGTTGAAATGTTTGGTATAAATGGTGGTCTACAGCAAGAGATTTACTGTATAATTGACAGGCAATCACGTGCAAGCAGTCTTTTAATGGGATATTTTTTTATTTTATTTCGCAGGTGATGAATGGGTGTGGTGGAAAAGCAGTCTGTCATCATTTTTAAGGTCTCGTTATTTTGTAATTTCCAGTTGATTTATGTTGAATTGTGACAATACAGGGGCCCATGTAGATGAGGCATAATTCAGTAGGAAAAGGATAAATTATCTCTAAATTATTGCAACAGTATCTTTTTTTTCGAACTTCCTACCAGTCAAAGTTTTCAGTGCATTTAATTATACGTGGCTCTTGAGGAAATATTATTAATTGGCGAAGTGAATATAATATGGGTATCAAATGTTAATACTGGAATGATGTTTTATTTGTGGTTAAGTCTACTGTTCTTTTGCTAGATAGAATGTTGGGCAGATGTTGTATTCTCATCCGTCTTGGGGTAAGTAATGTAATTATGGATTTTTGTGGCGAGGCAATCATGCTGTTTATTGTCAGTCCCAGTTCAAGTTGGGTTAAATATATATTATTGGATGTTTTGGGTATCGTTGTGTATGGATGAACTTTGGGCAGTGATAGTTAAATAGTCGGCATAGCTGTTTATTATTATGGAAAAGGATACAGGGTTAAGTAGGTAGTGTATGAAGAGGTTGAAAAGGTCAGGTTAGAGGGTAGCTCGTTGGGGAAATATTATTATAGTTCATATAGTTATATAGTTTGTATGTGCAGGAGGAATGGTGAACCTAGATGACTCTGGTTGTGCGACCATAAAGAAATTTTGCTAGTATTTTTATGCCTTTGGTTGAAAGGTTTGTGTTTAGATTTTTTCAATTAAGAGGTGAAGGTATCAAGAGGTATCAAATGCTTTGTTGATGCCTATAGCTACCAGTAATGTTCGTAGAAGAGGGAGATTTTGGCTCAAGCCAGTTAGAATGTGTCAGATCAAGTATATGAGGAGTGTGATGATAAACGTTTTTGTCTGAAGTTGTGTTGTGATTCTGACAAGGGTATGTAAGGGAAGATCTTGAGAAGAATTAGTTTTTCAAATACTTTAGATACTGTGGAGAAGATGGATATGGGTCTTTGAAAGGCGGGATTATTGGGTGGGTTTATTTTGTTTCAATATTGGTATTACGTGGGCGTTTCCAGAAACGGAGGGGGTAAGATGTTCTTTAGTCATGGGACATTGAAAAATTGTTTGGGTTTCAAATATTTGAGGTGAATGTTGATGTGATCTGGTCATTCAGCTTGTAACTTTTTAAGGGTTTTGATTATGCTGGATAACTAAAATCACATATATTGTGTGGAAACCCGAATATCCGAACGGATAGTAAAATCTGCATATCCGATATCCGACTTTTGAAAACAGCCATATATCATGTATCCTGTTATCCGGTAAATTTACATACTATATATATATATATATATATATATTATATATGTTTTGATATTCCGGCACATTGTATTTTTCTGTTTCCACTATCACAAGTATAAAAAGAATTATGTGACATAATGTCTTACAACTTCAAGTAGATTTATGCTTTAACCTCAGATTACATATATCTTATTAATAGTTCATACTAAAGACATCAATATAACCTGCGTGAAAAAAGCAATCATTAAACAATATAATAACAATTGGATCAGCAGAAGCACAAAGGGTGAGAGAAAGATATAAGTGAGCATTCCTCAAGGAAGCTAATTGCTTAATTTTTCAATTTAGTATTTCTTATGTATATAACACTTAGAGGAAGATGGACCTAAGGAGGAATAGACTGGAATGCTACCCAAATGAAATTATAATAGATTTTGAGTTTTCTTCATATAATAATAGTATACCTTAATCATCGATCTTATAATTAGCCTATAGAGTTACCAAATTATTACATATTGATAACGTGATTTAGTATGAATGCTATTTTATTTCTATACTATATTTTAATTATTCTTTTTATATATACACTTTAATATATATAAACGCTATACCTAAGCTTGACTACGTTTATTGCTACACCAGAGTTTTGTATGTTTTTTGATATCTTCAAAGAGATACCAACGACACTGCACTAAAATACCAGAGTCAATCTAATTACATAAAATTTTTTATGGTATGAATGCATTATTCAACTTAAATTAATTTCTTTGTACTATAACACTTAAAACTACATTATACCTAAGCTCTAACTATCTCTTATATATCTCAAGCTGGCAAACTGTTCTTTTACACTTTCTTCAAGAAATACCTCAAAACGCCTAATTACATGATATAATTAAATAAATAAAAGTATTTAGTAAATGAATGTAATTTTTCAACTTTAGAATTGTTACTTATGTAAATAGAATAAAACTTAAAATCTAATAATACTAGCTCGTAATTACTTTATTGCTTATATCGAATGAATATTTATGAATCTATTCAAAATGATTATACGTCAACTTTGCCTAAATAGCCTTAGCTCAGTACTATATTTATATATAATTGTAAATGAATTATAGTATTAAATGACTAATAATTATCCTAACTTATATGATTGTCTTATTGCATGTTAAACCATGAAATGGGTATTAGATGCCTAATGGCTTCACTAACGCTTTATATAGCTAACATTACAGAATTATAGTATTTTAGAAGTTCTCTCAAAGTAAATTACTACTCATTATATTAATAAAAACTGTACCTATAATAATTCTAGGAGTCAATTATTTCCAGAGTCATTATATTTAATATGATAGTTATACATAATTTTTCAATTTTTAAATTTTACTTACTGATTAAAAATGTCTTAAAACTATTTTATATATCTATATATATTATACCTGAGCTGGATTTATCAATATTTTGAATACATACAGAATCGAAAGTATTTTAGAGTCTTCAAAGAAGATACCTATACAAACACTGCCTAAATTACTAGGAGTCCAAATTAATATATGAAAAAGATAATTTTTTGACTACAAGCAATTCTTTCCACATTAGATTATTTGTGAGAATACACTTGGAACATTTTACTCTTAAAGTTAATACGTTTATATGCATACACTCATGAAATGTAATTATAATTTTATAATGAAGTTTTCTTCAAGTATAAGATATTCATTCACATATAAACACACGCCTAAGGTTATACATAAGATTTCTCTCCTATATACGAGTGTATATTCAAATATGTAAATAGAAAAGTCTAATATGTTTTATAATTTTATTGCACATACTACTCCCTATTCATTTTATTTTCATTTAAAGAAAAAGATGGGAAATATGAAATTGAATACCGAGTATGATGACCGTTGTATATAGCTTATGGCCTCGTGCATTCCTCTTAAGCTGCAAAAAAAATGGTTTATGAATTACACTAATAATTCTCTTTTCTATGATCAAAGAATAGCTGAAAAGACGCGAGTACTTTTGTATTTTAATCAGTTATTACCATTTATTATTTATTTTTTAAACTGATAATTGATTTTTTTTGCAGATTTGGAAATAATTGTGAGTGTTCTTGCTATTTTTCAACTTATTTTTCTCATATTTTGTAGAGTGTCCGAACTAACGAATAAAGAATACTAACAGCGTAATGATGGCGTTCTTTTAGTGATATATGTATGTGCAAACATAATCGCTAATTATAGCAATCTCAGCTAGCAGCATCTCTAATGCTACTTTTATCTGCATTTCTCTTTTCTCATGTCACTCTCTCCTCTCTCAACTACTTCTCGTGTCTTACGTTCTCTAGAGTCTCAATCATCATTTCATCCTTATAATTAAATGACTTATTTAGTTAATGAATTCTTAAATTTTATTATTTATTATAAAAATACTTTATTAAGATATCTTTATTTATATTATAATAACTACTAAAACGATATACTATTTACGACTACGCATTTAATGCTATAACTATCCAGATAATGTAAGATTATTTAGAGTCTTTCATTATATAAAGATTACTAAAACACCGACTAATATAGATATTGACTTAAGATATCCTAATAAATATATTACATGAGTGATAAGTTAGTTAATGAATGCATTATTTTATACTTTATGATATTCTATTGTTACTCATGTAGCAGTTAATAAACATAATATACCTTAGTCGACCACCTTTTTCTTCAACTAGAAATGTAAGTAATTTAGTAGTTCTATCTAAAGAAGATACTCCTCATACCATCCAGCATAATATTACCTAATAGTCATCAATAATTATATGAGAAAGTGATATTTATATGTGAAATGCTAATTTTATTAACTTTTAGATTTCTTCAGTGTATTGTAAAACTGAGTTCTAGAAACGTGTTTAAGTCATAACACTCGTAACGAAACGCACTTATTACCTAATACATTCAGTTTTGTGAAGAATCTAGATATCAAAAGCAAGAATATCTTACAATTATCTTAAGTAACATAAGAAAATCAAAATTATTATTAATGAAATCGATATATCCCAAAATAATATAATTATGATTAACTAATATATATACGATGATGATGATGAAATATATACATATTATAGAAACACATTAAAACTGTCTAAAAACTATATTTCATATATATACCTATTTGTATACCACCGTATACCATCATAGATGATCGTATAATACACCTTAGATAATATATTAGCCTCACTCATGAGACATATCTCTACTAAAGTTCAAATTTAATCACTCATATTACCTGAAAACCATACTTGTCACATACATATAATTGAGTGCTATGAGTAATGATAAATCTAGATGAATATGTAAAATGTATATAATTATAAATATATATATATCATGTATACATCAAACTAAACTACCATTTAAATTATATATATACTCTATGTCAACACTATATCTACTAACTATTATTTTCAAAATTAGGTATACTAAAGTGTTATATATAAATAATTATAGAGACACACTTCTATCAAACACTATTGCACACTATTAATAATGATCTTAAGGTGCTACCATATTATATAGCTATACACACTATTTCATATGTCGCCGTTTTATTTTAATATGAATATAACACTGCAAAATATAATTAAAAAGAAGATATTAAAGTAATAAGAATACAATTAGAAAAAATTAATAGAATAACTATTCAAATAATACTCACACAAATACTACAATATTATGATATATCAAAATTATTACATATTAGATATCCTGAGGAAGCTAATATAATTCGATTAATAGTGAGAATAGATATATAATTAGGATACTTCAATATAAAAAACTTCAAAAACTGTTCTCATAATTAATTTACATTAATATGGATTAGAGTCCATAAATTTAGATACCAGCTATTTATTGTGGTTATCGTATTTAGATATAGACTTCAATATTAAAAGTTATTGCTCTTTTTAACTTTACTAAAGAATATACTTTCTCTTAATGTAAACATTACCACAACACAGATGGCAGAGTCGGTCCTACTCTGATTTCGAGCAACGTACGGTAAGTACTTATTTCTCCCTACGTGGCAGTGGTGTCCAGACGCACGTCATACTGGTTAGAGTATTCTGTGCGGATGATAACTGACGTGCATATCTACACCGCCCTCCTAATAACTGTGAGGCTTATCGGAAGATGTCCCCACCCTGTTCCCATAAAGCTCGAGCCCTAACTAGTTCATGTAAATAGATCATTTATTATCTATATATCTATAACTTATTATATAGATATTCTTTAGAATTATAACACTTAACTACTTAATTATTATAATATAACTAAAGCTCGACCACGTACTATTATAATTGCTTATACACGAAATGTATATGGTAATGTAAGGCATTCTAATAGAGATAATCTCAAAATACGCCTAATTACCTAGGAGTCCAAATATTACTTGAAAGTGATTTAGTAGTATGAAAGCTCATAATTTTTATCTATTTTTATAATTTTCTTTGTATTAACACTCTTAAAATAACTCGATATATACCTATAAGATGTGTGACCCATCTGCTTCTCTTATAAAGCATAAAAACAGCTCAAATATATATTTATTTATGGTTCTTTGTTCTCTATTCTTATTTCAGTTCTCTAGTTCATCTTGTCTCCTACACAATATATCTTGTATACGCGATACGTCTCAAAAATGTATTCGTTATATCACTGTAGCTATTAGTGTGTAATATGCTAAATATGTATCACATTGATAGTATGATTTCTACATATCTCAGTATTCATAATATATACACTTAAAACTACTTACTGTACTCTAATCTTATAATAATGAAGGCATTAGTAATTAGAGTCTTACATAAAGATACGATATACAATTATACTAAAATCACTGCCTAATATACTTAGGAGTCCAAAATATTATCTGAAAAGGTTACTAATATATAAAGTACAAATGTTTTTAATTATTTTTTTCACTTAGAGTTTTAGATGATCCATTCCAATTGTTTTATTAATGAACGAATTGCTTTCTTTTTACACCAAGAAGATGTAATATATATATTGAGTCCATAACAGTAAAGAAAAACACCACGGTAATATTATCTTATAGGAGTCCATCATATACATTTAATTCATATATTTTTGTCGTAAAAAATGGTGTTATTATTTTAAGAATTTATTTATGCAAATACATACTAATTATACTTATAATTATATATATAATATACCTAAGCTCTCGACACACGCTTTATAAATACTACTAGCAATGTTAAGTTAATTATTAGTATATTCTTCAAGAAATAAATTACCTAAACTCGGCTAATTTTCTAGACATTTCTTCTAGAAATATTGAATTCTTTTCCTAATTATTATTTAGTTTTAGTATTTAAACAATAAAATAGAAATAAAAATTTGTCTAAAAACATTTATTATTATTAGCTTTTCTCTCAAATTTATAATGTTCTGGCCAATCGAAACAGAATTATTACCTTATAGCCAATAATATCGATTGAACGAAATGCTACACTCTCAGTGTACGTTTAAATCTCTTAGAGTATTATCTTCAAAGAATAATACCTCAAACTACTGCTCATAAAGACTAGAATCCAAATTATTACTTGATAAACGTAAATTAGTATAGATAGTAATTTTTAATTAGATTCTTTGTTAATAATATATAATACTAATATATCTAAGTTAAAACCAATATACAATATAATACGTAACTAGTTTATTGATCATATAACCAGTATGTTTAGTATATTTAGCATATCTTATATAAAAGATATATCACCCTATTACAACAATCTGGTCTAAATATATATAAAAGATTATAGGAGTCAATAACAAATTATTATGTGAAAGTGATTTAGTATGAATGCTAATTTTATTCAATACTTATAATTTACTCATTATATTAATATATCATATAAATATTATAATACGTTTATAATCCTATAGCTATTGTGAGCATATAGCTTTATAGCTATACATATCAGAATTTATATTTATAGAATATTATTTTAATAGATAATACCCTCATAACAATGCTCTAAATATTATATAGGGATTTATGAGCTTTTATATGTAGAACTTCTCAAGAAGAAAATAATATTAGATGAATACTTGTTTCAAAACATCTCATATACTTAAGTGTATTCTAGTAATAAGATCACGCTTAATACACACAATGCCACTCGAATAATGACTCTAAGACTCATAACAACATAATGGCATTTATACCCAAATGTATGTAAAATTTTAGGTTTTATCAATAAATAAATACTACCCAATATACATACGCTATCTAAAATTTACCATAGGAGATAAATTTATTTAAATTATAAATGTATTTATAGTATTATAAGCTTAATTATTCAACTTTATAATTTTCTTTGTTATATATAATATAACACTAAATAATTAATAGAACTTCGATTTACTTTTATACTTATTATTAGAATTTAAGTATTTAGAGTTCTTCAAAGAATATATTACTGTAACCATATAGCTATATATACTATAATATTATATATCTTATATTTATATATTAATTAATTTGAAAAATATTGAATTATTTATATATATATATAAAATATAGTATTATATAATAGTATAATAATGAATCTTAATATTTTTTCAACTTAAATTTCTATATTTTATATATATATTAACTTCATTAAAAACGTATATATACTAAGCTCGACCATACGCTCATTTATATATTAGCTATTATACTACCAAGATGTTAATGATATTTTTATGGTTCTGCTAATATATATATACTCAAAAACTGAATGACACAAATTATAGAGTATATATATATACCCAAAGGAATAGACGATTATCGTATTTATCAATTTATAGTATATATCTATTATGTCAATATATTATTATTATTGATAGTATAATATATATTATATACCTGTCATATGATACTTACGCTTATGCTACACCAGTAATATAGTTATAATTTTTAGTTGCTTACTTACTCAATAAGATAGATTGGAAGTCAGAGATTGACTTTTTGGCATTCGATTATACCTGATTTCTCATAAACACTGCTTAGATATACGTAGATGACACTTTATTAGTTGTGATAAACTGCATATTTGATTAGTTCACATACTGTCACCTGCGTTGTATTTCATAGTTTCGATCATAAGGTGTTGAATCTTAATATAGGAGTACCTAAGCTCGATACGCTTGTGAGTCCCCGAGACTGAAGATGAAACACCAGTATGTCCTGCTATCTCTCTTATTTTTAGGCTTCTTATCAAATTCCGTGATGAATATCTAGGACTGCCTATATATCTCATCTCTCTTAGGCTTTACCGTAATGATATACATGTTTACGTTGTTATTGTAAAATTATTAATATTATAGTTATGATTGATATAATTATTTTTATACTATAACTTTTAATTTTTGTATTATTAATTTAACACTTATTTAAAAATATCGATTCAAGTAAATCTTAAGCTCTCAAGTACTACGCTTTTATTTGTCTACTTCTCAATGCTATAGTATTATTTGGATTATTATATTATTAAAAAATTACCATCACACCTTATTGTCTTCTATATTATATTAATGATAAGATGATTTGATTCATGATATATGATTTAGATATGTGATAATGTGCTATCTATTTTTATTCATTACTTTATAATTATTATAATGTATTTTACATCTTTAAATTCTGAATTATTTATTCATATCATTCTATTTGAACTTTTATATAGTTCTACTCAACATAAAAGATTATATATTTTATAAAATTTATTACAAGAAGATATACCTAAAAATCTAGTGCCTATACGGGTTCTAGCTGGGCCAACTGCCAAAGGTTTTAATATGAATAGAGATTTTTTTTCACCATTGGGGCCTATAATCGAACAAAGTTAGAAGTATTATCATTGTATTATATAATACTATAACACTTAATTAAATAAATAATACCTAAGCTCGACTACGCTTATTGCTACTCATTAGAATAGTAGTATTATTTAGATATACTTATAATAAATATATAAATACTTCAAAAATGCTATAATAACCTTAGAGTCTCGAACTATTCTATTTTATTAGTATGTAATTTTAATAATAATATACATATATTCTGGTTAGTTATATCTGTATCGTGCATCAAATGCTAATTGTTGTCACTTTAGTATATTACCGTTTCTCGTCGACTCTCTCTTTTACATCTATCAATCCGTATTACCTTGATATGTTGTAACGAAGATCACTCGTCGAGGTATTTATCGTCTACACATCTCATGCAAGGTAGCTAAATACATATTTAATTATCATACAGAATTATAAAATACCTCAATAATACTGCCAAATTTAATAAATTTAACCTATATATACCATAACTAAATAATTTAACTATATGAAAAAATGCATTTGATTATTGCTATTTTGTCATCTTTATTACTTATATTATTTTTCCTATAAACTTAAATACTATATATACATAAAGGACTACTAGACTATGTACGCTATTATGCATAACTCATAACTTAAGTATTTTGAGTTCTTCATATAAAGATTATAACTATCATAACACTCTAACATAAAATTATATATTAATAGTATGTTAAAAATATAATATAAATAGAAAATATTTAATAGTAATGATAATGCTGATAATTATAAATTTATAGAATTATTTATTATTTGTATATATAACACTAAATAACGATATATACTATATATCTCTGTAACTACATGTGCTTTATGATCAATAAATAAATAATACCTCACACTACCCGAGTGGGGTATATTATATACGATAATATATTTATACTATTAAATAATAATCTACATTATATAATCAATGAACTAATATATAAATAATTACTTAAGTTAGTAACACTAAAAATAATAATATTATCATTGTAAATTATATTAGTAATTGAATTAATAATTATTATTCAAATACTTTTAATAATATATTCTTAATATATTAATAATAATTTAAATAAATCCATAATATAATAATAAATTATACTAAGCTTATCTAATAACTTTATTGAACCACTACACTAGACGGTAAGTATATACTATCTCGGGAGTTGTTCAGACAGATAGATACTTACAATACCGCCTAAATTACGTAGAGTCAAATTTACATAACTTTAAATTGTCATTTTCGAGGTCATTTGATACAGCAATGGCAAATTGCGTAAGCGACTTATCTTCAACATTCTTACAGTTCAGTGTGTCTTTGTGGGTAGTACGCCCTATATAACCAAACTTATCTAGCAGACTGAAACGCGCAGTCAGTGATCTAGCCCATATAGTCTACTGACATAGCCACTCGTCTATACAAAGAAAACTTCATTACGATAGCTCAAGCTCTCGATTACGAGCAAAGAATACTCGTAAGGTGTGTTTCACTCGAACGTTCTTTCCTACAAGCAGTATTAACTACTATATTCAATAACACCTGTCTTATAATATTTTTAATAGCTAGCAGTCCTAATATAAAATTATTACTATGCTATAACAGTATTTACACTATAGTAATTTAGTAATATTTAACTATATAATTTTTTCAATATTTTATATTATATTCTTATTTTTGTAATATTATTTATAATACTTAAAACGATATATTATATTTATATAACTACTAATCATCTAGTAACTACGTGATTATAATTATACTATATTCAAACTACTACATAGAAATGTTAAGTATAATTACATTATTATAAGAAGTTTTCTATATAATAATAAGTAATAAGATCCTTCTAAAATAACAATACCATGCCATAAAATTACTTACGACAAATAACAAAACTTAGAAGCATTCGCCATATAATGTATAGTATCTTATTGCCATGAGTGGGTATCCTTTCTTTTTCTTTCCTTTCTTTATTTATATAACTATATCAATTCGTTTGTCAATTTGCTATGGATGTTATATGGGTTAGATGTCTTCCTTAGGAGTAACCAATCAAAAAGATAAGGAACATAGTACTATAATATATATTGTTATATTTATTTAAGTAAAAATTATAAAATAGAATAATTATATATATATATTCGAGATACCTCAAAAACCTGCGCAAAAGATATTTTTTTTGATATTCGCTCTAGGAGAGTGCTGTTGATATAATCTTTTATAAATACCTGAATAATGATTCTTGCAAGTCTTCAATGTCTCATGTGTGTGTGTGTCTGAAGAGAATTCCTAGAAAAAGCTTTACATAAACTTTTATGTATATTATTATGTATAATTATTATTAGCATTATAACTATTATTATTTCTAGTTTATTAATAAAACACTTATTAATAAACGTAATATATAATATAATATACCTAAGATCCAGCTGCTATGTAGATTTATTTTACATTTTAAGTGATTGTAATATATTTTGATGAGTTATATCAATAAGAATAATACATACACATTTATATATTTTAAACGCCTAATATATAATACTTTAGTAAATCATATAATACTATTAGTAAATTATTTGTTATGTATCTTGGAATTATTTTTTCTATACTATTATATATTCTGTTGATATATATATTACACTTATAAAACAAACTCATATAAGCTCTCGAACTACGCTATTGGTTATTCTGCTATACTAACTAATATAAATTAAATATATAATATTTGATGAGTCCTGACCTAGTAGATACATCATAAACACTGTGCTATATATATATTAGCTGAGAGTACTATAAAATTATACCGCGCAATGAAATGATATATATGAGGATAGAAGTATATGAATGTATTTTTATAATCTTTAGATATTTACTCTTTTTTATGTAAAATAAACACGAAAAAGATAGACTCAATAATTTTAGACAGAAATGAGAATATCTAAGCTCGATCTACGCTTTATTGTACACAATAATTAAATATTTGGATCATCTAATGAAAATACCCTAATACCAGAGCCTATATTAATATATCTTAGGAGATCCAATTATACATAATAATTATGAATATATATATTAGTATTGATATGCTAGTAAATTTTATTCAACTTTAGATTTCTTTATTAAAACACTTAAATATACACATTTACCTTAAGTTACGCGATACTATATCTACTATTTATTATATAGATTACCAGACTGATATATTATAATAAGTATTTTAGAGTTCAAAAGAAATACCTTACAACATAACTCTAAATATCATTAAGATCCAAAGTTAATTACTGAAAATTATTTAGTAGTATGTATTGCTAATTATTATCAACTTATCAGATTTTCTATGTGTATAACACTAAAAACGATATATATACTAAGCTCTGACCACTAGCTTTTATTCTACCCAGAATGTAGTATTTAGAAGTTTTCCAAATAGAAAATTAAAGTCTTATTTGAACAAATTTACTATAGGAGTCTAATTTAAGATTATACATGAAAGTAATATTGTATATATATATGGTTATAGTAATTGAATTTTATAATTCATCCAACTATTTTCAGATCCTATTATCTCAAAACTACAATAGAATAACTGCACGAAAAGGAGATCACATGTCTTGGAGATACACGCTCGGTGTATATATGATTTAGTAGGCACAAATGTGTAAAGTATATTATAAATGTAACTCTTCATAGTAAAAATAGAATTACTTGCACTATATTTGTCTTTTTAGTAGAGCATTGGCTAGGGGGGAACAATTTCAAATATTTTAACTATGAAGTAATGATTAAAGAAAGCTTAAATTATTTTCATACTTATATGATTTCACTTAGTTAGTTAATAACTAACCGATATACCATATAAGCTACACACCTAGATTGTACTATCAAGACTGAAGTAAGATATTTATTAGAGCTTCTTACAATGAAATTAATACCATCAACACCTACTACTATAAATTACATAGGTGATCAAATTATTTAACATGGAAATGATTAGAGTTATTTACTATGATATAGCTTAATTTTTTTATCACTATATATGAATATTATTTGTAAAGGCTAGTTACACTTCTTGTCAATGTGGTATGATACTTAGCGACGGGGGGAAACACCAGGTAGGGGACGTTTATATGTCCGACTACTACTGCCCTACACTAGGGGAAAGGGTGTGAGTGGATATCTCCGTCTTCGACAAGACTAGCTACATACAAACTACACACACGAGCGGGGAGATCGACCTAACGAGCGCGTCGAGTGTGGGTGATACATATTAGTGCTACCAAGCTAGTTAGTTTCCAGCTAAGGTGCATACTTAAGGATTCCCCGAATCTCTTCTATACTTCGTTTGTTATAAATTACAACGATCATGTCGAGCTTGACTACGCTTATTGTTAATACAGCATTGATAATGTTATTATTATAGTTGAGAGGAGAGAAGTGGATGTGCAGTAAATTACATAGAGTTTAAAGGATAGATCACAAAATTAATTATCTTAACGGTAAATCTAAGTTATAGAAGCTAATATTTGTCTTAAAACTTAGACATCTACGCCAAAAATATTACACCTTGTTCAAATTATTGAAACTTTCACTTTTATAAGACAGGTCTGCAATTAAGATATCTGTCTATCTATTCTTTTAACAACAGATATAGAGTAAATATTTAGTGTACACGTTGTCATAAAGAATTATACAAACTCAAACAATCTTAGTATTCCTATCTTTATAGATCTCAGATTGAGCATCAGTAATAATCGACATTTGATACTAATACTATTTTAATCTAACTTTTTAGAATTTTTACACATCCTTTAAAAACTTTATTTATACTCTTATAGCTTCAGTTTCTCTTTAGATTTACTTAACATCTGCAATTATCTTGTAGTTGTTTGACAGCCATACCACATATTCCAAATATTCTTTCACGGTTACTTAGGTTCTAATATTTATACTTATTGTCAATTTTTCCATTATAGAGCTTATTTTTGTTTTCATACTTTTTATATTTTTCTTTGTTTGAGATTATTGGTTGTGGCTTTAACACGCAAAATTTTACTAATTATGCGATAAAACTGTTAGTTAATAAGTCAAATTTAAAAGGATAATATCAACTATTGACACAATAGCGCCTGTCCTCGTATAACTCTACGCTTTATGCCTTAAAACTGCTTATCTTCGAATATGGAGATGAAAAAAATTTATGTAAAATAATGATTATCATGATTTTCTTTGTTTATCTTCTTTAATAGTATCTAATCTCACTCTTCTTAAAATATTCTTCTCCTTTATACAATATAACCATTATGTGAGACTAAATATTTACTAATGAAATTTTTTATTGTAAGTTCGTATTTCCTTTTTATGCTATATGATAGATGCTCATTATATGTTATTACTACACTATCCAAGTGTGTTATCCTAGAACGAAACAATTATAACCCTATATATATATATAATATAACCCTAAGTAAAGTAAAAGAACATAATCTCAAAAATAATGTAACAACTCATTCACAAACTATTCCTATTACCTAGGATCCAAATTTACAATGAAGTGAAGTTTAGATTAGATTTGACTATATTTTTTCATACTTATAAATCTTTCTTTTATATAATTTAGCATTTATATTAAACAATGCTATACCTAAGCTCTAGACTACGTCATTTATTACTACTATCCAGAAGTCTAGAACGTTTATGAGTTTCTAAGAACGAGATAATACTCAAAATCACAGCCTATATAATCATGAGTTACTATAATTTATTACCTTAAAAGTTATTAAAGTTGAATGATAAATTTTTCAACTTTATTCTTTATTATATAACATCTTAAAACGAATAAATACCTAATAGCTGACTTACGTCACTAATTTATATACTATCATATGAAAGTAGATATTTGGAGTATTCAAAGAAAATACGCCGCAAAAACGTGCGCTAAATTATCTAAGTCGAAATTAATTACATTAGAGAAATCGAGATTTAGTATGAAAGTAATTTTTTAAGAACTTATTAAAAAATTAAAATGGATTACATTAGAAGAGAAGAGCAAGTAAGAAGATAAGGGTCACACGTTTATTAGAAATACACCAGATTTTATAGTTATTTTAGAGTTCATAGAAAGAGAGAGGAATGACTACCGAACACCAGACGTAGAGAAGTATGAATGCCTATGGTCGTCGCATTTTTTATAATTGTCTTATATGTATGAACTAATTAGAGTATCACTAAGAATCCGTCCATCATTCGTCTGTATATATTCATAGTCTTCTTGTATAATGAACAAACCACATAAAAAGAACACGCCAAATATTTCAATATCATATGCTAAAAACAAAAATAAATTATAAGAATAATTAAAACTTCTTCGTAGGTGTGAAAAAATGCGTTATCTACTCTATTATCAATTTTTGTATCTATTAGAGTTATCTTTTAGAAAATAAACTCTTATTCATTCACAATACACTGTTAGTTAATATAAATATTCATACTAGCAGAAAAATACCGAAATTCTATTACTGAAAACAAGTACCTTTGATTTTCTTTTAAAATGAAATTAATTATCGAATGTTCTAAATTATTATCTGATTATTAAAGAATTTCTTTAAATCATTCACAGCTTTGACTATTATCTAAAATTTTGTATAACTAAAAACCATGAAACGGCTTGTATTATCGCAATACGTTTATATTATGCTTCAAGTACCAGAATGTAAATATATTTGTAGAGTTTCAAATAATAATACTCAAAACCTGCCGTATAATATATAAAGATAAGTAAATATTAATTAAACTATATTAGAAGGACTAGTATTTGAAACTATTTTTTAATCTTTATTTTTCTTGTTATAACCTTATAATAATAATATATACTATAGTACGTAATTACGCTTATTTTATACACCAAATAATATGTTATAATTAATTGTTGAGTATCTTAATTCAATAAGAAGATTATAAGGGCAGCAATAGCCACCCGTCAATGAGGGCGCGAGTCCACAATAATTTATTAAAGAACTGTAAGTATTAAATACATATTATGAATGATATTTGTGTGTAAATTATTAGATACATTTTTGGATTATCATATAAACTTAAATCGAATATAACCCTAAAAGCTAGTTCTGACTTAACGCTATATTAATTGCTACTCTACAAGAATGTAAGTATTTAATTCTATTATAAGAAATAATACCTCACAAACCCTTGTCCTAATAATTTTTAGGAGTCCATAGATTCATACTTATGAATAAAATGATATAATATATTAGTATTATGCTAATATTTTCCTTCATATTTAATCTTGTATTTTATATAATAACTTATAGTGACACTTTGTATTTATACTATACCTTAAAGCTTCGACAGCTTCTATTTTATTAATCAACTCTACAGAATTAGTATTTCAGATATTCTATCATATAAGAATATACCTTATCAAATACAACATATTAATTTACCTTGTTTCACTAAATATATTAAACATATGATAATTTAGATTTAGTATATTTTTAATTTTCTCACTTGAGATTCTCTTATTATCTTATACAAATATATATATAATATTATAACACTTAAAGCGATATTCCTAAGCTCTGACCTAACGCTTTTATTTTTATATAATAATCATCAGTACTTAGTATCTTATATTTTAGAGTTCTCTCGCAAATAAATGATTCCCACTCTAAAATTTGTCATAATCAAATGTAGAGACAAAAAGTTTGACAAAAATAGTGAATTATATTATTTATATATGCAGCTGATTTCAATATATATTACTTTGAATTTATCATGACCTTGATTCCTACTCTATAATCTTTATTCACTTTTACTACCCTTGATGAAAGAACTTTTGCCGATGAAACTACCCCAATCTATCTCGCTTAATAAATCATATAGTGTTATCTCTGAGCGCTCAGTGTGTCGATTCTCTCTACTTCTCACTCTGCACAGCTAACATCTCATAAATCACTCTTTTCTTGTATCTCCATATGGTAGCACAGGGAAGAGTCATCTGAGCTGTTTATCTACCTCTCATCATAGTACTCTCTGCTTTCTCGTTTTGTGATCTACTGTCTTACTTCTCTCTACTCTCTTCTTCATCTTTTCTCATTTGTCTATATACATCTCTCAAACACTGATAATAATAATTACCTAAGCTAATCAGGTACACCTGTACATACATGAATATTAATAGTATATTTAAAGTATTCTTACTCAAGTGAAAGATTACTGCATCCACAGCATCCACATCCTGAAGCTAATAACTTATTATAATATAATCAATATATATTTTATTATATATATTATATGTGTAAATGCTTAAATTTTTTATCAACTTAAAGATTACTTACTGTTATTACACACTTAAATACGATATATTACCTATTAAAAGTACTATATTATTTCTACGTCATTATATTATGCTATTACACCTTAAGTATAATTATAAATTATATTTTATAGATGATTCTCTCAAATGAAGTATTCATACTCAATAACACATTGACCTAATAATTAACTAAGATAGAGTATAATATATATTTATCCTAATTAAAGTGATTTGTTGTTAAATGCTAGTTTTTCACCTTTAGATTATCTTGTTTATTAATACTTTAAAAACATATATATATACCTTAGCTTCATATTATTTATGCTAATTATTACAAGATATATAAATATATTTATATATATATTGTTCAGAAGATCCTCTACAAACGGCCTATATCTACTTATAATACAAAATTTTCTTTCGAGATAAAATGTTGAAAGTTATATATTATAGTATGTATAATATGCGAATTTTTTCAACTTTAATTTCTTATTATGTATAATAAACACTATATAAAACATATATTAATATACTATAAGTTTGAGACAGTGTTGACTACAGCTCGACATCTTTATTGCGCTAGTTGTATCATGCATTTAATGTGAAGATTTATATAATACTTAATTATCAATCCTATAGAAATTATACCATCACGAAGCAGCCTGCTAAAGAAAATATCAAAATTAGTCTCAAAGCACCATAGAAAAGGTGTAATGTATGTCTAGAATATATATTAAATTTGTGAATTTAGATTTCTCTTTAGTCACAAAGAAGTCACAAACATCTGAATACAGGTAGCTACTACCCACATATACGTGGCGCTACATGACATTTTATGACTACACCACCACATGTTTAATTTTATTTTGTAGAGTTCCTCAAGATACATCAACCTGAGCTATATTAAAACGTTAGCTAGAGTTCAAATTAAGAATATTATCGACCAACTACCGACCTTATATTAGCTCTGCACTTTTTATCATTCTCTATTTATTTTAACTATTTAATTTTACTTGTATTATATATAAATCTATCTTATAATATATTACAATTAATATCCTAGTCTCTATTACTATTATGTATCTTTATTTTTGATTCGTTACACTCAATATATTTAAGTATATTATTATTAGAGTTAATGCATCAAATCATAATGCTCTCCTTCTAAACCCGCCTAATATTATAATTAGTGAGATATCTCAAATTAATAATCTATGTAAAATGATTTATATGTACAGTAATGGTTAATTTTTTATATATTTAGATTTCTTTTATAGTATATTAACATTAAACTCGATATACTCTAAGTCTCGAATATATAGCTTTATTAGTCATACAAATGTATAAGTTTTATCATTTAAGTTTCAAATATACTTCAAAACACTGCTGTTGAATTACCTAGGAAGTAGCCAAATATATACTATGAAATGAAAATTTATGGTCACATATGCTAATTTTTTCAGTTTACAACTTTGTAATATAGTATGTATATTCAACACTTAAATAAAACAATATATATATTCTTAAGCTAGTAATACTGCAAATATATTTTGTAATAATAAACGTTTTCGTAATAGATAAAGGCGAATAGAAATACATTCTGATTAAAGAATCTCTTTTCTAGATAGTTAGAGATTTAACTCTCAACACCATATGCACTGTTTTTTATATTAATATATCTAGTGTATTGTAGAAAGAACTAAAGATAATGCATTAGCATGTAACTAATATTTTTAGAGTGAATCAAGCATAAACTATTAAAATTAGTAGGAACAACATATTTATTTTCTTTTGCCAGTTCAGTTGTTTCAAAGTGTGCGTAGGAAGGAATGTGGTTATACTTCTGCCGACTAACGGTATCTGTGAATTCTTACACCAGCAATAGTGAATATAATTATATATGAGTTCTTCAAAAACGAACGTCAAACTACTGCATAAATACCTTAGTTGAGTACAAAAACACTTACCTAGGGATGGAAAGTGTTGATATGTGAGTATATAATCGTCGATCCTTATGATTTGTAAGACTTCTTTTGTGTGACTCCATTTCTCCGATAACGAGTAATAACTCAGATCCTTTATTACTGTAAACTTCATCGCTTTGGTGTACTTACACAACTGTTTATGACGAAACACTTATGTGTGACTGCAGTCGAAGTATGATAATTACTTCGACCACTGTAAATTATATCGATCTCCTGTATAGATCGTCCATATTATACATATACCATATGAGTGAGTATAGATTAAGAGAGGATTAGCTGAATTATTCTTTATATTATTTTAAATGTTCTATGGTTAATATTATGATAAAAATTGCCTGAAATGAGAAAAATATAACAATAATATAAGTCTCCGTTGAGCTCATTTGGATTGCTACACCAGAATGTAGTATTTTAAGTTTACTTATAATGTAAGTGTCCTCGATTTAACTCTATGAATCTAAAATTTTTTATCTCTAAGGCCAAATATAATGTATATCAAAATATGAATAACACATCTTTCAGCTTTTATATTGAATTGCTAATTTTTATTTAGTGATTATAGTCGACTCTCTAACTGATTTTAACAACTCCCAACAAATTATTTATTTTCAATAGAGACAAATATAACATGTTATTTAAACAAATATGAACTAGACCGAACGTCATACTTTTGTTTGCTTCATTTTCGAAATTATTATTAATAAGATAGATTTTTAGAGTTCTTCATAACGCATAATAAATTCGTCTCACATTCATACTAATCTCGACTAAATTATCCTTAACTCATTCATTCGCATTCTCATTTAATTCTGTGAAAGTCGAGAATTGCTTACGAACTGGCGCTAGCTACTCAATTTAGAATCTATATGAAGTTTATATTAAAGTATGAATGCTAATTTCTTAAAGAATTGTAGATTCGTTCTAATCCTCGACATAACATCATCTAATATATAAACGAACGTTAGTAAATAATAAAACAAAAATCTGTTATACCTATGTGAACTGATCTCTTCAATTCGAGATAAATATGCCCGAAATGTACATTATTATCACACTTTATATAGAAAGTTGGATTCGTGGACATAATCTAGCACGACTAAAATTAACCTTGAGTCCAAAATTCTTCATAACTATCAGCTATTGAGATGAATATATATTTCGTATGAATGAGTCGTACTAGTGTGATTAAAAATTTTAGTGCCATATCAAGTTTCTTACACAATATTAGTGTTGTGTGTGATCGATCATTGTACAGAACATATATACTAGCTTGACTACGCTTTATTCTACACCAGAATGTAAGTATTAGAGTTCTTCAAAGAGATATAAAACACCTGCATAAATTACTTAGGAGTCCAAATTATTACCATGAAGTATTAAGTATGAAAATATTTTTCAACTTTAGATTTCTTTTATACACTTGAAACGAGATAGTATTACCTAAGCAATCGATACGCTTTTGACTACACCAGAATGTATATTATGAAGTCTCCTGATAAGAAGATACATCAGAACACTGCCTAAATTACTAGGAGTCCAAATTATACTGAATGATAATATAGAATGATAATTTTTTCAACTTAGCATTCTTTGTATACACTATGTAGTATCGAGATTATACGTATAGAGACTCTAATCACGAAGATATATGCTTCAACCCTATCAACCGTCAGATAGAATTATTATTGAGTTCTCAAAGATATAATAACCCCAAACCCTGTACCTATAATAATTATTCTAGAGATATAGTCTCAAATATTATGAAATATAATTATTATGAGTATATTTTCACTTTAGATTTCTTTATTATAACACTTTATATAAACATAGTTTACCTAAGGTTATAGGATATACTAGCTATATATTTTAGCTCCCTAAGAATGTATATAGTTATTTTATAATAAATTTTTCAAAAATAATACCTCAAACACCTGCAATTAATTACTTAGGAGTCCAAAATATTACCTGAAAGGATTAGTAATTGATAAATATGCTAATTTATTCAACTAATGGTAATTTTCTTGGTATTACACTTTAATAGAACAATATATACTATATATATATTATAACCTAAGATATTCAATACAGCTCACTATATTGATACATATATGTAATAATGATTATAGTAATATATTTAAGCCTTCTTCAAACATAATACGAAGCTACCTGATTCACCTACACTTGCTATTAGGGATTCGATATGGCGTCCAACCTCGACTATAATGAACGCGGATGCGAAATGTAGGTGCATGAACCTATTCATAGTATGCGCCTACTAAATTTGTCTAACATATAAGATTCTTTGAAGTAACGCGACAATTCTTCGTGTGACTTAAGTACGATATATATAGCTCACACCTAAACCAGATTCCATATTCCATACATCTCTCTGTACTGCTATACTATGGTGCAGTTCTTCAAAGGTACAAGCGCATGCACATGACATCACAAGAGTAGAAAAAAACTAGGTTCCAGAAAGACCAGGGGATTATAATTTTTATTCGTTGAAATTTTTTAAACTGCTCTACCTTCTACTCCACTTGCAGTGTTAAAAGTATTAGTATAGGATAAAAATAAAATGGGAGAGCGTAAATTTCTTCATTCTTTACTGCATTGTTTATTGACCTGGGCCCTAGTAGACATGAACGCGTATGTGCTGAAAGCAGATAACCACAAAGTCCCAGACTTAAGAACATATATCTCTACATATTAAACATAAAATTGTTATGACGAAAGTAGAGTTCGGACTCAACGGTTCTTATTGGACGAGTAAAGGTAAACATGGTTTTCAATTTCTATTTTTTGAGCTTCGTAGATCTGAGTTGAACGATTCGTCAACTATCCAGCCTACGATTTGTGCTTTGAGCATATCGGATGGAATTAAATTCGTAAGTTAAAAACTATTTAACAATCTTTTAAGACTAATTTAATTTGAGATTAAATAGTCTCATATATATGTGTATCAATTGGATCGCTTATAAATAAAAAACGTAATAACCTATGCTCAACTTAATTACTTATGCATTAATCATTAGATATGTTAACTCGATTATATTATGAGTATCTTAATATACGATACTCAAAACACCTCTGCTAACTAATAAATATTCTATATACCTAGGAGTCATAAATTATTTACATGAATTGATTATACTAAGACCATTATTTTTCAGCTTTTAATTTCTTTGTATATAATAACACTGGTAAACAAGATATACCTAAGCTTGACTAGGCTTTATTTTACCAGATGTAAGTATTTAAGTTTGTTCAAAGTACCTAAATAAACTATAATGTCCTTAAATAATATACCTTAGGAGTAAATTATATAACATTGAAGTGTTTAGTAACATGCTAATAATGCTTAACTAATTTTATCAATTATTTAGATTTATGTTATTTTATAATATAATTTATTGTATAATAATATTATAAAACTATAATTGTATCTAAGTCTTCGGCTTTATGCACAGAATATAAATATTGTAATATATTTTTTGTGAGCTGTTTCAGTAGAATACAAGACCTGCACTAAAGGCAGACCAACGAACTCGTAGCAAAATCAGAGATACCTAGTAGAGATCAATATATTAATAGGATATAAATATCTTATAGAAGAATATGGCCCTTTGGAGGGAAGTACTCTGTAAAGCTCATATTTCTCATTCAAAGAGCTATTCTAGAGGAAGTGTTTTCCCATTGAAAATTAACAAACGATCTATTAAAAATAACATGAAGTAGAATTTAAAAAATATTAAATGAGGTTTTAAATTAAAACAATTTCCTGTAATACCATTGTGGGAGAAGGATTGTCGTCTGTCGAAATTGTTGAAATAGACATAAGGAATGAATTAAGTTTCGTATCATTAATATAAAAAAATAATACCAATCTGATGACACTCTGCTGAACATCTTATGTATGTTCGAACCACATGTCTTATTAAAATATTTTTCTACATCAAAAGTGTAGACTATTTAGTTAGTGCACTTATGCATGATAATATTAGTAGATCTACAGAGATCTAGAGATGTTTGCTTTGTATATAAATAAATACTATAATATACGATAATATATATATTATATACCTAGTGAAAAACGATTTTTTAATATTAATTTACACCCGTTTTTTTTATATTTTTAAAGTTCTTTCAATTAATAAACTTATAAAACGCTATTATAATAGTAATTACCAAGAGTTCCAAATGTATATTACAATGAAATAATAGATGATATTGATGATTAGCTATTTATTTGTCACTTTATAGTTTTCTTAATTATTATATAAACACTATTATAAAATATATAATATATAATAGCTTCGACTACGCTTATTTACTTACACCTAAGAATTATGTATAATAAATTTATTGTAGAATGTCGTTGACACAGGAAATCAGCCTAACAAAACAACACACACTGAGCTTACAAATCATCCCGCATTAGAGATGAACGCTACTTATACATTACAAAGATGATAGCGTTTTATAGGTATGACATGCTAATGTTTTTTGTTCTGATAGATGTCGTGTGTCGTCATCTGTATAAGTCAACATCATATACAACCACAAGACGTCAAGAGAAACAAACGTGTACCTAATACCTTAAGCTCTCGACAACCTATTTAGAGTATTGTACACACTCTAGAAATTACGTGTTATTAGATGTTTCTATATATAAAATACAGGAATTGAGTGTCGCTTCATGCAGCTCACTAGTTCACTAGATACTGATTAAGTTGACTCTGACTCGTTATCCTCTACAAATTATTACATTAGTTAGTATTTATACTGATTGAATTGCTATTTATTATTTTAAACTTAGATTATAGAATTTTTATAACTATTTATATAAAAACGCTAAATATATCTAAGCTCACTACGACTTTTATATTGCTATAACATAATAAATAGTATAGTATTTTTAGGTTACTTTAAGTAAATACCTAATAAATCCTGCTCTAAATTAATTATAGTGGATTCCAAAATTATATTATTAAAGTATTTTAGGTATATGAATTCTAATTTATTATTTCAACTGCTAGATTATTATTCTTTTTTATAAGTATTAATCAATTAAATATATTGAATAGCATAAGCTCGACACTAAACGTCTCTCTTCTTAACAATTAATCATATGCTATAATATCGGGCATATTTAGAATATTTAAAGAGATCAACAGCACCCTGCCTAAATAATTTAGCTAAGATCAGTCCATAACGTATACTATCTGACATTTGATTATATGAGTGATTGTAATGCTAATTATCACCAGAATTCTGCGTAGAAAGAATTTTCTATGTTCTGCATGATAAAATTTAGACCTTTACAATTAGATAATATACCTAGAGATACGCTTAGTGCTACACCGAATCTAGTATTTTATACGATTTAGAATATGTTTGCTTATCAATGAAAGTAGATCACCTGAATCTCACTAGCTATTTATAAAATTTAATTATGAGAATAGCTCATCTGAATTTTTGATAATACATGTAATATATATTAAATAATATAACTGTGTTTAAATTTTTATTAAAGTTTTAGAAAATAATTTGCTGTCGTAAACACTTTTAAATAGAGAATGAATTGTTAAATTATTGAATAATCAAATTATATTAACTCGATTCCTAAGCTCAAGTAAACACTCTTATTTATTGTATTAACTCTAAATGAATTTAATTAGTATATATTAATTATGACATTTTATCTATATAAGTATATTTAATTCTCAAAATCATTGATCTCATATAATATATTATATCCTATAAGTCCTTTTAATTTGATTTAATTTATTCTTGACAGCTTTATTTAGTTTTGATGATGTTAATTATGTTTATATAAGACATATATAATATACTTACAAATATAAACTAAGATGAAATACGAATGAATATAACTAGCGAAAACTCTTTCGCTTTATATGCACACAGTTATAGATGTATAGATTAAATGTCTAAGTTTCTTCAATTAGAATATTACAAAGATATTAATACCTGCCTAAATTAATACATTCTAAGAATGAGTGCACATGATAGTAATATCATAGATATGTAGAAATTCTTCCTTATTATAAATTTTTGGTTTAATTTATGATTATTAATATTTTTCAATAATAGAATACTATTTTTTATAATATAAACTTAAACGATTACTTCAAATAACAACAGTTTTATCATTGTTGTTGTAAGTAAGTGTACATTTTTTATATTGAAATCAAAATTATTGATAACGGTCAAAATTTCTCAAATCTTAGTGGGTTTCATGTATTACCTCTAAAATGAATACCAATATATATTATATATATAGTGAATATAAGTATTAAGTATGTGAATGCATTTATTTTTCACTTTAGATTCTGTTGATTATTAAAAACTTAAAAACGAGTATATAATTATCATACGAAATCATCACTAGTATAGCTATTAATTATGTCATACACAGAAGTATATTGTTTAGAGTATCTTCAAAATAATTTCAATATATTTTCGATAAACTTCTGTTCTTAAATATTATTCTAGGAGTCACATTTTTTCCAATTATTTAAAGAGGAGGTGCAGGAAATGCTTAAATTTATTTTATTATTATTATTTTTTAACTTATATTATATATTTTTGATTTGTCAAATTAATATATGAACTATATAAAACATATATATAATACTAAGATCGATCGACTAGCTTATGCCTTCCATATATACGAATATAAGTATTTTAAGTTCTTCATAAAGAGAACTAATAACAACTGCTACTAAAAATATTATATATACTATAGGACTATATAATAAGAGATAATTAGTAATAAGAATAATTATAGTATGAAATGTAATTTTTTCACTTTAGATTTCTTTGTTATACACTTAATAACATATATTAACCTATAAGCTCTACTACGTCTTATATCTACACCAGTAATTGTAACATATTTATAGAGTTCTTTACAAGAATATTACTCTCATAACATGCCTAAAATATATAACCTAGGAGTCTCCATATAATATATTATTATATTAAGTATTATTATAATAATTAATATTATTATTCAATTTATGATATAATTTTCTTTGTTATAATCACTTTATTAAAACGATAATACATCTAAGCTTCCGATACACAACTTATCTATATAACTACAGAAATGTAGATGATTATTATATATTATATTCAATAAAGAATAATTACTCAATATCTTATGATATCTAAATTACATAGTGATATCCACTAGATTAATAGGACAGAGAAATTTCAAGTTACTTAATAATGAGTGTGCAGAAAAACTTGCTCTATGAAAAGAATCTTCTTAGAAGAAGATGAGCTCCATAAATTTGAGTAACCTATAAAATGAAAGAAATAAGATATTTTGTCTTTAGTCTTTATTAATAAATAAAATTTTAATAAATTCAGTAAGAAAATACATAATAACTTCTAAAGTTAAAAAAGAAACAAAAAGCAAAAAGAACTTGACAATAAAAAGAAAAAAGTAATATTTTTACAAAATTTTGGTACTTTTACAGAAGGTCCCCATTTAAGTTCCCAGGTAAACTCTTAAGGAGCCACAATCAATATATATAATGTATATTTATATATATATAATTATTATATAATTATTAATATATATATTAAATTATATTATATATAATATATATATAATATATATATATAATTATAGTATATAATATATATATATGCCAGTCATGTCCGAGCAGCACGAGATAAATGGGATGGGTGTCTTGGGGCTTGTCGCATGTTTTCCAGAATAAAAGCTTGACTTGTTATCTTTCAGCTAGATGGAGTCAATTAACGCACAAAACGTAAACCATATTGAAAATAAGGCCAAAGATAGAAAATTAGTTAAGATTTAGGACATTTAAAAAACAAACAAGAAATAAAACAGAAAAAATGGCAAAAAATTTCAAATGCTTTTTAAATGATTATTATTATTATGATTTTGAATATTTTGAATTTTAAACATTTTTACATCAAAAAGATACGGAACATTAAAATTATTAAAAGCAGTTTTAAATCACTAATTTCAATATTTCTTTTTACGCTTTAAAAATTAAATGTTTTATATAAACAGACACACAACGTCATCTTTTTTAATTTTCAAATTTTGAGCTACATGTTCACCAGTACAAAATAAAATGTTTCATTCAACATAGATTACATAAGAATTATTTAAAACTTTGTTTACCTTAAACATTTCCATCTGAAAATATTTTTAAACTTCGAATTTAGTTTTTCCTTAAGAGGTTTAAGTTTCTGTATTCCCCAAGAATGAAATTAGCATGACGCCCATATACATTAAAATTTAACTGGTAAACCTACCATCAGAAAATTCTGTCTACGTTCAGATATCGCAACTTGACGGAAAGCGTGGTAAATAGCGACTCTTCCGCGTACAAAATGTCAAATCTCCCTCGGGATCAATTATTTATTACGCGGAACTAAAATTGCGAAGCGATCACAAACAAAAACTGACCTTTATAAAAATCTAATATTTTCATTTCAAACCTTATAAACTTTTTAATTTTGAACCCAAAATTTAATAAGAAACATATATTTAAATTCCTTGAGTGAGAGGTCTCATATATAGTATAATATGATATATATATTATATATATTATTATATATATATATTATATATATTATATATATATAATATATAGTATATATTATATAGATATATAATTTATATAATATTATAAACTATTTATATATATAATATATACTATATATCATTAAAAAAGAACGAAAACTGAAGGGAAAAAAAAAAATCTCAAATAACGAGTGTAGACGTATTATTATTCTAAATTTTTAGCCATATTTTCCTTATCTTTCCTAGAAACTTAAAATCGATACATTTTTCACTCATAAATATTATATATATATATATATAGTATATATATATATATATATATAGTATTTATACTATAATATATATATAAGTATATATATTAATATATATATTAGTATATATAATATATTAATTTACTATAGATATATATATTATTATATATATATATATATATGATGTTATTACAAATATTGATCCATGAACTACATACAAATTAAAAATATTCTAAAAATATTCGGATTATGATTGGTTAAAAAATTTGCCAAAAATAATTTTAAAAATATATTTTAAAATCCGTTCTTTGCAAGTTTCTTATTGTGATTACAATCCTCAAAATGATCAGCATAAAGACTTTTTAAACATTCACAATATTGAGACAGATATTCGCAGACATAACTCCTCCAAACTACCAAAAATCAAGTTTAATCATTACAGGTTAACATTGGTATAGGGTGGTTAAATCAGTTAAGAGTTATAGTTAGTTAAGTCATATCAAGTTTGGTACCAAACATTAACTCTCAACTAAACACCTTCAACTAGTGTGTTACGGTTATTCAATTATTCATAATTAGTATCATCATCGAACATTTTTCTGAAATCTAAAAACCACAAGGCGTTTCTCGGGACCTTTTAATAAGAATAAATATTAAAAGAATTTTAATTTACGAATATGAATATTTTGCAATTAGACAGGATTTTCATTTGTGATCTTGATGATTGCATACACTCCACCTACTCTGTAATTTTGCTGATGTAGGAATGATTCAGCATTGGGAATTTCAGCCCCAACCGCGTATCATTAATAATATTTTATATTTATAATTATTATTATTAGTATTATTATTATTATTATTATTATTATTATTATATTATTATTATCTATTATCTATATTTTTATTTATATATATATATATATATATATATATTATTAGTTATATAGATATATATATATATAATATAGATTATATAATTATTATATTATATATATAT
The DNA here is from genome assembly GCA_015478945.1 of Trachelipus rathkii. NCBI lineage: Eukaryota > Metazoa > Arthropoda > Malacostraca > Isopoda > Trachelipodidae > Trachelipus > Trachelipus rathkii. The sequence continues at coordinate 4,933 of JABUQX010089434.1, read as the reverse complement.
ATAATATCCTATTCATGTTCAATTATGATTAGTAATATAAAAATAATTAAATATAGTACTATAAGATATAATATATAGTATAGTACATATAATATTATATTAATATATATATAATATATATATATTAATTATAGTTATATATACTATATTTATATATATAGTTAATAGTTATATATTCATATAATAGCTTATGGTCCTGTTAAATCTGCCAAAGTATATATAGTTAATAGTATATAATAATATATATATATAATATATATATATATATACTATATATATATTATATATATTATAATATAGTAATAATAATATATATAACTACAAACGAACAGAATACTTATCAGATTTAATATAAGGATTTAGAATTTATGTATGATATGATTATATATAATATATAATATATATATAATAATTATATATATTATATATACGTATACTATATAATATATATATATATATATTAATTTGATATATAAAAAGATATATATATTTAAAATAAATAATAATAAATATCTATATAATTAATTGGTTATCATAACCCTCATTATCATTATGGGGAAACTGACCCCACACAATTACAACTATATACTATACATAAACTATATATATAATACTACTACAGTTAGATGATAATAATATATATCATATATAATATGATATGATATATAATATAGGTACTAATAATATTTTGTAATATACATATTATACTATATATAAATATAAATAACTCTATAATAATATATATTGTTTTTACTAAATATTTTAATTTTTGTCATATTATAATATTATATATAGATAACTATATATATTATATATAATGTATATTATTATAATTTTATTATACTTTCTATTACATTAGGTACTGTTATTTAACATACCATTATCTTTATGATAATTTTTCTTACGAGCGTATTACAGTTGTACGTTATCTTGACTAATTTAACATGAGTCATCCATCTTTTTCTTTATTAAAAATTTCTAGTTATTCCTCACTTATTCCTATTCTTTATGCTAAGAAGTCTCTACAAATTTATAGGTGAATTAGGAATAATAATATATACAATTATGTACTTGCTGAATTATATGTTCTTAAAATGTGATCTGTTCTCACTCGATATTAGATCAAATTCTTGTATCTGTTCAAAATTTATTTGAGAGCCACAAAAAAAAATATAAATGTACAATGATATGTCCCGAGAGTTTAAATAAATGGATTGGCTCACTCAGGTAACGTAAACGGAGAGCAACTCAACAGTTATCCACTATCGATTCCAAAACCATGAAAATAAAAATTGAAACTAAGCAAACTACTATTGTGTTGACCACACTTATTTGTAATCTAAATATCAACAAAAATAATTTCTCTTAGCTCTTTATTTAATTCTGCTCTCTTATAATTCACGCATTACATTTCATTTCGTTAGGTAGTAATAACGAAATTACACTTGTGATAATATTGAAGAGACTTGTGGAATTACTAGACTCACAAATTATTTTTCATCATATATATTCATTAGTCATCATAGAAAAAGAAAGACAATAACAATAATCAAGATAAAAATAACATAAATATTCATAATTGGAACTGTAAGATTGTATTATTTACTAGCACTTATAATATTTTTAATAATATAATTAATTAATTAATCTCGTTTAATTATAAATAATAAAATTATATCATGCACGTTGTAAGAATTATTTTAATTTTAATCTGCTAACAGTGTCGATTTAATAAAAAAACATATACTAGATTTGAAAAAACTTCATTCGCTCATTACTCATATAATTTCTGTCCTCTCGTCTAGGTAATTATAGTATAAGCATTATAAATTTATATTATGTCTTTACAGCTTATCTCATACTTTCTACATTAGTTTATAAACCAGAGAATGTTTATGATTTACTAAGTTTTTCTATTTACTTTATATTTATTTTATTGAAAATATAAAGTATAAGTTAAATAATTAATAAAAGAGTCGCAAAATTAAAAAGATCGCTCATATATAGGTAGCCATAATAATGATAAAGCAATTTCATATGATAGCTAATACATCCTGATTATATATATATATTTAAGTAGTAGAGAGCCAATTGGATAATAAATTAAATAGTGATTATACTTGATATATTATATACTCAATATATATATTTATGCGTATCTGTACGATAAGTAAAGATTGAGCTTATGCAGTTAAGTTAATAGCTATGAAAGGTCATTAAAGGTTTAAGCGGTAATACTTGAATAGAGACTGTCTGAAATAAGAGCCATAGAGAATAACTTCTCCTCAAAGAGATATGTATAGAGTATTATGACATGGTTGAGGATAAATATATATAATAAAATATAATAATGTCTCAATTGTAATGAACATTTATAGTTAGTAAATAAGGTAGGAGTGTCTGAGTACTAGCAACATTTCTATATGAATGTAGGCTTAAGTAAAATACAATAATATTGGTAATGTGTCTTAGTTTATGATATACGGTAGAGATTAGGGAGTATGACAAGCAAATAATATATTTTTATACTCATTTTATATATAAAACATGATCTCAATAGAGTCTATCAAGCAAAGGTATAATGTGTTACGTACCATACCTCTAGTACTATAGTGATATTCATAACTCTATTATGAAAGAGTATAACATAACGCCCTATTATAATGTAGAGATTATGACAGCTTAGGGATGTAGATAGTGATAAAGAATATACTTCTGGTAAGGTCCTCGTCCTACAAGATCATAACCCACTATAGTTATTCCTCATTAGATTCTTATTGACTAATAGAAGGATAATCATATACATCTATGTTGATGATTTCATATATAGTTTCCTACAAACGATCATAATTGAGTTAAATATTATCTCATGAGGTGAATATAAAGTTAAAGAGATTGATTTCTTTATAAGACGTTAGAAAGAGAAAGAAAGCATTAGCCATATTATAAGTTATAAATAGATTGTGATTTTCAAAAACACACAGACTAAAAATAGATTTTAATTGCATATAGTAGGTTTAGACTCTATGAAAGGATTTATTTCAGAGGTGGAAATATAGAAGACTGGATTTGAGAGAATGCTGAGTAAGACTTTTTCTGGACCGAACTGTGATTGTCTCTTATGTTACTGAAAAAACACAACCCATATTTCTTGCTTTATCATACTATCTGATCCATAACGAAATACTATTTATATTCTCTTGTCTCAAGTACAATAGAGAAAAACCTTTTCCGAAAAAGTGTATGGCCTTTGTGACGAAAGTTAGCTCGCAAAGGATTAACGAGGCGCGACTAGAAGTTCCTGACTGATGGGTGGAATATATTTATTTCTTTCTGTATGGGAATGGCTGTAATTTATGAAGGGTTAATAATAGGTGAAAATTAATGAAGGTTAATCTTTCTTAGTAATAAATGAGCAATAATACTATTGAATATGGAAAAATTTTGCAATGTAATGTCTCTAGATCACTTTTATATATTTAGATAGAATATATATATTATTAATTAAAGTAATTAAAAATGATAAGCATCATATTATTATTATTAAAGCTCTAAAAAGTTAAAGTTATAAAATTATTAATATATCTTAATATAGATAGATTATATTTTTTTGTCCATTATTAACTTCCTGGCTTATATTATATATATATAATACTTTGTTATTATTTATTACTCATCATGTAAAGAATTTTCATGATTAGTCTGTATTTAGTTATTCATAGAGTATTAGCTAGTTATTACTCCTATTTATCTTTATTATTATTAGTATAGGCTAAAGTATATTATTGAGTGAATTTTTTCCCTCTACTTTCAGAAAGTAGTAGTAGTAAGTTAGTAGTGATAGGTGAACAGGTAGATAGAGGTAATGAGGTGTGATGGAGTGTCAAGAATCTACCAAGAATCACCGAGCTAGCAAATACTTTACGAATACGTGTACGAAAGCACTCATTCGTGTGATATTTGTTCTATTATAGTAATAAGTAAGTAAGATCAAGTATAGATTATACAGTAATGTATAAGATAGTAGTCAAATAAATCAAATGACAGTAACTAAAGAAGTTCAAGAGTTGGAGCTCAAGTGAGTAGTAGTACTAGAGTAAACGATGAGTGTGATTTGAGAACTTGCTCACTTTGCCAGATGATGATGTTGAGAGAAAAAAAGTTTAGAACAAAGTGTCAAAAAAAGACGAGGAGATAATGGCTTGCTTAAATGTTATTATTCATGCTAAAGACGTTTTCAACCTACATAACGATAGAGAATTTTTGACATGCGCTCAGTGAGAAGCATTGATTAATCTAATTGTGAGAACTCTATGATATGATACTAGATATGGTGCATGCATATTCACAATATGTTAACAACCTATTTAACGGAAGCAGGATGCAAAGAACCAAACATTGAAGCGGGTGTCAAGGTCTGTTCATTTTGGCTAAATTTTTTTAATAACGTATTTGTGACAAAACGCATGATAATTCAAAAATGTATATATAGACGGGTACAAATTATGAATACAGTGAAAATAAAATATTGTAGTGTAAATGATTTGATGGTATATAGAGATTCACTACAGCTGTTTCCCTCAATTATACTAAAGAGTGTAAGCAATACATAATACTGTGTTCAATTGTTTATTCGTTATGATGAATGAGATATAGGCAACGAGTAGAGAATAAAGTTAGTTAGTATGGTGAGAGGTGACGGAAACTATTGTAATAGTGCATCAAGACAATATTATAAAGAGTATTAACATATGATAATAAGTTGCAAAAATGATTGTTAGAATATCTACCATTTAGATTTATAATTATTTGCGAATCGTTCGGGATGTGTTATATAGTTTTCAAAGTTATTCTCTGAGATTTTATATAATGGTATTTTGGTTCACAGTTTTTAAGTTGTGCACGCGCTACAGAATAGTGAAGAGCTTATTTG
>JABUQX010089433.1:10000-28773 GCA_015478945.1 Trachelipus rathkii | reverse complement strand
GTTGCAGTGCTGTTTATGGAGGGGAGGGAATTGTTGTGTCCTCTTAGAGTTTCATTTGTGGGTGGGGCATTGCTCTGCGAGTTGTGGAGACGTTTTATTATTTACCATGTTCTTTTCTCTTCAAGTCTGCCCATGTTATCCATTAAGTGTTTCTTAAATTTTTCTGTTTTGTGAGTGGAGATGAGATTGGAGATCTGAGTGTTTAAGAAGTTTATTTGTGCGGTCAGATCTGGGGTATATATTTGTTGTTGTCGAGGGTTGTTTCTTTGTTTTGTTAAGTTACAGATTTCGAGTGTTAGTGAAGGGTTGTAATGTTTTCTGTGGTCTTTTGGTATGTAGAGGTTTTCTGGTCTACTTTGGTGAGGTTATCTATAGCTTTATGTAGAGAGTGGGAGATGTTGTTTACTGGTGCAGACAAGTTGGACTCGATAAGTTGGGTGAAATTCTGCGAGTTAGCTTTTTTGTAATTTGCAAAAGCTAAAGTTATTTTGGTTTTGAGTATTTTTGTTGTTTGATAGGTGATTATTATTGGAGCGTAATCTGATGGGAGATTAATCTCTGTGATTTTGTTGGTGAAGAGAGATGGAGAGGAGAAAGTAATGTCAGGGGATGTCTTGGTTTGGTTTGTTTGGGGAGGGATTCGAGTTGGAAGGTTTTAGTAGTTTAATATGTTTGATGAATCAAGTTCGTTGAGGATGTGGATTCCTCGGATGTCAGAAGGATAATCTCTGTACCAGGCAGTGTAGTTGGCATTGAAGTCGCCTCCTATTATTAGGTTGTCTACTCTTTTGATAGGGTTTACATTTGGTTTGAAGTTGTTTGGGCAGTATTGAGATGTGGGGTTGGGAATGTATATGTTTATTATGTTGTGAGAGATGTTATTGAAGAAGATAGTAAAAGATTGGATATTAAGAATTAGGTCATTTAGTAGGATGATAGTTTCAGTTGTGGTGTTATTTTAGGATACGTTGTTTTTGATTAGTGTTAGTAGTGTATAGTTTTCTGGTTGTTTGTTAAAGTAAATTGAATCATATCTATAAAAAGGTGTTTTTAGATTCTTTTGTGGTATATATAATATATATATATATATATATATATAATATATATGATAATATATATATATATATATAAGTATATATATATATATTATATATATATATATATATATATATATAAGGAAATAAAAAGACGAACAGAAGCTTTGATATTATTTAATTAGGACGTTTCGGGTTTATCCAAACCCATCATCAGCTAAAACATAAATTAAAATTACAATAATAATAATAATATATTTTTATCTTTAATATAATAATAATAATAATAATTAATAATAATAATAATAATAATAATAATAATAATATAATATAATAATAATAATAATAACTAATCTTATATAATAATTAATAAATAATAATAATAATTAATAATATAATAATAATAAATAATAATATAAATTAATATTAATAATATCCGCAATAATAGGGAAATAGTAAGAAAAAATATTAAACAATTTAAAAATAAAATTATATTAAAATATACCATATATTATATATGTTTAGTTGACAGTCTCGGGAGGAATGTACAAAATAACAAAAAACAACTGCTTATATACTAGAAGATTGGTTGGTGTGTGTTGGTACATTTAAAAAAAATTAAATATAAATATAACGAATAATAGAGAGTTAATAAAAAAAAATTGCACAGTGATTAAAACGGGATTATTAAAGTAAATAAATTAAATAAAACAAAAATTTAAAACAAAGAATAACTTAATTGGGAGCCATATGAGTTAAGTTGAGGTTTTGTCCTATGTATAAACAAGCCTCTCGAGAATCTTTCGTTCAAGTAAACCTGACTCCGAAGACAATACCTTGAAGCTATCCTTTAGATGTCGTGACAGCTCTCTGAAGAGTGTGTCCTGATGGCAGAGTTTTCCAGGTTGAAGTTAATGGCCTATTTTGTTCTAAATGAAAGACTCAGATGCTTTGAAATCCTCAGCCTGCAGTTGTAAGCCAGTCTGGCCTACATAACGGCTTTGGCAGTCCTCACAAGAATAGGATAATAACTGAGGACCTTCAAATGAGCCGGTAAAATATCTTTCATTCTGAAAATACTATTCATTTAAAATCATTGACAAGTATAAAAATAATTTTATAGATGGAACAATTAGAAATGATATTTGAATGTTTGTTTAACGAGCTTCGGAGTGATGGGACCGAAGTAAGGAACTTTTAGAAAAACTACTTCAATGATGAATCCACATCTGTCTGTTTAGGGCGAAAAAGGTCTTCCAAGAATTTGTTGACAAGTCTTATAAAATAGTTGCTCTGGAAATAATTAATTTAGAAAACTGGTTAATAAATTGAACTTCTTTATGAAATCTACCCAAGATGTAAGTTTGTAAGCTTCTAAAAATTCGGCAGGACAGTCCAGACAAAAATTATTTGCTCAGAGGGAGGAAGCTGAAAAAATTGGTACCAAGCATTGTTGTGGTGGTACGCTTTCTATAGATGGAAGTAGGAAAAGCACCCACTGTACGGTGCACTCTGACATCTTAAAAAGGGGCAATGATTCTCTTCTCCTTCCTCCATACTAACCTAATATTTGTTAAATATTATTCTGGAAAGCTGGAGACAGGTTACTTACTTTGTTTCTAAAAATAAAAAAAACAATATCAACATACCTTCCAGGGTTGAGATCGGAGTCGGAGTCGGAGTCGCGGAGTCGGGGAGTCGGTAGTTTTGAAGAGAGTGGAGTCGGAGTCGGAGTCGGAGTCGGCAATTTTGAAAAGGGTGGGGCCGAAGTCGGAGTCGGAGTCGGTATTTGACAGAGGGGTGGAGTCGGATCGGCGGAGTCCGGTAATTTTCAAGAGTCGGTAATTTTCAAAAGAATGGAATCGGGTCGGAGTCGGAGTCGGAGTCGGAGTCGCATTTCAAAAGGGTGGAGTCGGGAGTCGGAGTCGGTAATTTTTTAGAGGAGTGAGAGTGCGGAGTCGGAGTCGGAGTCGGGAATTTTTGAACCGACTCCACAACCCTGATTTTTTATTTTCTATAGAGTAATGGCTTAAAATCTGAGGGGAAGTTCTCCAAAAAAGATCTCTCATGGTAGCACAAAAATGCATTGGCAAAAGTGGGACCAAGTGGTGAGCCCATTGCCACCATCTTATCTGCTTATTAAGCTGGCATCAAGAGGAAAAGTGTATCATCAGTTGCGAGTCCAAGAATTTCGAAAATTGATTCCTATTGAGATTATAACCCCATGTTCAGTTGACGGAAAAGTTCCATTGGTTATGATATTGCGAGTCTCATTAACATTAATATGTTTGTGAACAATGATTCTACATCAAAGCTGACCATAAAGCCCTCCCTCAATGGATAATGAAGAAACAGATCAGAAAACTGAAAAGAATCTTTAAGAGTAAATTCATTACACGTCAATGGCTGTATGGAGAAATTTGGATACTTTATAAGTGGGAGAATTAATGGCTGAAAAGATCAGTCTAAATTTCTCCTGCCAATTATTTGGGCCAAATTCCATAGAAGGCCTGGCAGCTGCACTGAAGTAAATACAGATTCATAAAAATCAGATAAACCCTATTTTCTTTATAATTCTAAGATAGTTGTTAATTTTTATCTTCTAATTTCTTGTTAGGTAATTTCATTTCAAATCCATTAATTTAGTTGCGGTCACAATATTAAGAGAGTTTCTAGACATAATTCTCTATCTAAAATAACTACTCCCTTTCCTTTATTCATTGCGACAAATTTCACTCACTTTCTTGTCGTTTTCAGGCCTTTTAGAAATTTAAAATCGCCAAAGGAGAAAACAGGGGAGAAAATATCTTATTTCCGTTGAACCCTATAAATAAATAAATTTATTGAATCTGCAAATACTTCAAGCATGCCTTCAAGGCATCTGGAGAAATTCCACCGGACTGCGTGAAAGTATTGCTAAGCTGGTGAGAACGCAAACTTTTTCGAAAGATCGGGCTCAACGAAATATATTTATACAATCAAGATTTAAGAATAAGGTAAAGACAAAAATCCAACCCAAAGATAAAATTCTCTTTTGCATGACTAAGCAGAAGGACTTCTTGCTACTGGTAATTTGAAAGAATCGACCTGTCATAGTACCCTGTACCATCCACGTCATGTGTGACACCCACTACATCCCTCCGAACTAATTTAACTTAAATTTATATTGTTTGCTACCTGTGATCACAATAGCATGGTCACAGGTACATCGAGAATAACGTCAAACCTGTTTAGATACAATATAGACAAACGACAACGATGAGATATACTGTAAAATACAGGATAAAATTAATGAAGACCATTCCAATTCTGTGTTACATTTTAGTAGTTGTCAGTTTAATGTTGCTCGTTTATTTAAGTATACTCGAGAGCTTGCATGTGTCTAAATATAATAGTGTATATTCTGCGTTATATTTTCAGTTAGTTAGCATTCATGGATAGTACCAGGATTTGTATTAAATGTTTTATACTAGCTTTTCATAGTAGGATGTAGAAGGCGAGTTATAAGTTAAATTTTTATAAACCAGGCAGGTATAATATCATTTGCCTCTACTTTTTCCAAGATCAATCTCACTTTATCTATGTGAAACTATGAAACTGATATGTGAAACAATTCTCTCATTGTTTTAATAGTTTCTTTTTCGCTTTATGATTCAAAAAATCTATTCTGAAGCTCCCTTATCCAAAATTAACTGAGATAACGAGACTTTCCATATGATTCCTGTCAATATGGTTAAATAGTAGAAATCTCATATGACAACTCGATCACAGGGAGCCTCAAGTCTTTTTATATGGTTAGGAATCCTCAAAGAAGTTAGGCGATGAAGCAGATATGACCTGATGAGGTCACTGGAATGGATCTTAAATATCGCTCTGCTTATCGAGGCTCTTAATGATGGAGGTGTGGATGAATATCCACAAGAAACGTAACCTAATACTATACATATAGATAAATCCATAGGCTTCCCACAGACACTCAATATCAAATGAGGAAAATTATAACTTATTGTCGACTGCTTAATAAGGGTAAAACTGGTGAAATCAGATATAAAGAAAATTTTATATAAGGCAGTTTGTGTTTTTCTAAAATCAATAAAAAAGCCTTTTAATTATTATGAGTAAAGGACCCAAAAAATACTTTACACTTATACAACGATATTAGTGATGAGTAAAATAAAATATTTAAAAATGGATAATAATAATGGAACTATATATTAAGAGGTATGGTTATAATATGAGATTCTATAATTTTTTATAAATAACCATAATCCACATTTTATTCAACAATAAATGTGTTATGTAAATAAAAATAACAGAGATATTTCCTAGTAATACAAAATAAATCAATATTGGAATATCGAGTATACTATTTTGGAGAGAAGAGGTAGAGTAGCGGCTCTCCCTGACATAAGAGTCGATATGGATCTGACTATTACATCCGCGACATTGGGCTATGAATATAGATTCTTAGAGTCTACTGCATCTCTCATGTACACTTCTCCAAGGTACTCAATGGTTCTCCTTTTTGGTTTAAGCTCGAGGTATTCCACTATATTCTTCTGTACAATATTAGGTGTCGTTATTTATAAGTTCTTCCCTTTGCGTTATACACAGCGTACCATAAAAAAATTATTTACAAAATATTCACATTACTATCACAATAAAATTATACCAATCAATAAAAGAATTAATAATATTAATAAAAATGGTATAATAATGGCAGGCCACGCGATTAGTCTTTCTCGGAGATATTATTCCCTCTTCTACGTGGTGGTTTCTCTCCCAAAAATATCACTCGTCCCTTGTTATGTCCTTACGCCTATCCGCTGGCGCGCATAACCGATTAAAGGCCATTTGAGGCCACTTGGTGATTGGAGTTGGTATGCCTTTACCTACGATATTGCAGGTGATATGATACACATGGTTTTGAACTTAAACTTTGTACGGTCTACGTTTATTCAAGGTAAATTCTTGACACTAGAATTCTTTTCTTTAGGATTATTTAATACCTCTCTCTCTTATACAATATTGTGAAAAATCATTTGAACAATCACCTCTTTCCAATCCTCTAAACTATAACCTCATCTACTATATCTATTCACTCAAAAACACAGAAAGTCAGTAAGATCTACTCGATTCGCAGTTTATGAACGAGTGCAGATCCTGTGGCCTCGAACCTCATTCTACACACACATTAGTGCTACTCGTGGTTCATATTTGAATTTTGGTTGATTCTCTAGTTTAATTTATCTCCTCTTTCCTTATCTCTTCAGACTCCCTATAAGAATCAGGGAACTTGGTTTAAAATAAGATTCCCAAGATAACGCGTCATTTTCGATTATAATTGTCCTTTGCTGTGTTTCGTCTATTATGTCGATTTGTGTTAGATTCACGGTTAGGTTCTCTTTGATTTAGTTTGAGTTTTTTTCGTTTCTATTTAAATGTCCATCAAATGACTAACACGTAATGGCTCGCTATATATATCTTGATCATAGTGAAAAAATTAGAAACACACATGCTATACTACGCGTCGAATAACTATCAATTTCTTTCTATATTTTTTTCCTCTAAGCTTTTCCTTACCACGTCACTAGAGCTCTCGCTACTCTCATCACAATATCTCAGGATTTGTATACACGTTTGCTGTAAAGCGAGGAGTTGTCTACTACCATTATATCAAATATATCAGAATATATCTCCGATGTTCGCAGCAGTTAGGCTTCGTAGCTCCCTGCTCACTATCGTATGCGTCACATCCTTTCTCGACGATGAGGATGAATTCGAAACATTCGGTACTAGACTCTCTCCTTAGTGGGATAATCCCTGCTATATTTCTCTTCAGTTTCCTCCAATGTCTGAGGCATCTTTTTGAAGACGTCATTTCTTGATTTCTAAATTCTTTTCACCTCCCTTTACGTGATTATTTGAGTAGTCTGATAGTTTCTGTAAATAACCCTTACCGGTTTTTTTTTCGAAAAAGCTCTACATACAAATATAATCTACTGAGTTTATTCATATTTTAGGTTTTTCTTTATGCAATCTCAAATCATTACCGATACAGGGGTAAATAATCAAAACAAATATTAAACCCCGCTCATAAACTTGAGACAATGATTTTCGTTGTGAAGCTAGAAACAGTGACTAAGGTCTTACTAATTTGCTGATATGCGCATCCTATTTCCCGGTTCTGCTAACTACAAATATTCTGTGACTCCATCTTACAATTTTGCTCTATAATCACTTTCCAGTCACTTGGCGATGGTAGCTATACAACTGTATAATCTCGACTGGACATACTTTAAGTGATATTCTATAGTTGTGTGAAGAAAGAGTCGGGAGAGTTCATGACTCAGGCATCTCAGGGAGACTCTTGGACCTTCGCACCTCGGTATAAGTTGTTAGACAAATGCAAGAGTCCACGGGTGCATTTTAATTGCGAGGTTATATCTGATGGCTTATATGATGACACTGGATACGCTATTAAATAAGGTCTAAAAGAAGGAAGGTATACTAGTATACATATTTTAGAAAAAGTGGAATATAATAATATAATCAGTGCTGGGGAATATCATCTGGATCAAGGATGTAAGGAACAACAAGTTTGTACTGAATGTTGAAAATAAAACTAAACAACACATGGTTGATAGTTAATACCTTTGGACTATAAGAAAATAAACCATTCTTTTTCTTCTTCTTTTTTTAGCTCTAGGTCAAAACGGCCAGAAAACTGTTTCCAACGAGAGGTTACCTTTAGGTCAAACAAGCCAGTCATCTGCTTCCAACGAGAGGTTACCTTTAGGTCAAACAAGCCAGACATCTGCTTCCAACGAGAGGTTACCTTTAGGTCAAACAAGCCAGTCATCTGCTTCCAAAGAGAGGTTACCTTTAGGTCAAACAAGCCAGACATCTGCTTCCAACGAGAGGTTACCTTTAGGTCAAACAAGCCAGTCATCTGCTTCCAACGAGAGGTTACCTTTAGGTCAAACAAGCCAGACATCTGCTTCCAACGAGAGGTTACCTTTAGGTCAAACAAGCCAGGCATCTGCTTCCAACGAGAGGTTATATATATATATATATACTATATTATATATTCTGTTGAAAGAGATTATAAATATATAAGAGATATAATAATATATAATATTATATATATACTACTATATATAAATATATAATATATATATATATTATCAGTGGCGCCTTCGACTGATTAATGTTACTAGAGCTCGATACAAATTCATGAATTAAAAAAGCTAGACCTGAGATTAAAAAAAAATTATCCGTACGACACCTTTATGCACCTGGAATGAAATACAAAATGCTATACATATGGCCTAATAAAGAAAACAAAATTTATTTATAAATGAACTATAAGCTTCCTGACCTTAAACCAAACTCCGCAAGGTCTTGTTATAAAAGTCCTGCATGTCTTCTAGATCAGGCTTAAACTTTTTCCATTCAAGATCCCCCTTGCATCTAAGAAAATCTTAATACAACCGCGAATGTTTAGGTATATAAAGAAAACATTCAAATAAAAAAAAAATAAACCTTGGTATTCAAGAATCTTAATTTAATATATATATATATATATATATATATATATATATATATATATATATATATATATATATATATTATATTATATATAATATATATATATATATATATATATTTATATATATATATATATATATATATAATATATATATATATATATATATATATATATATACCTTCTTTCCCCAAATTGGGGTGAGGTACACAAAACACTCCGGGAATTAGAAAAGTAATAGAAGAACATGAGAGCTCGTCGGAGTAAAACAAAATTCCAAACTAGGACTTCATGGGACTACAACGGGCTCTCACTGGCGGCCAGGCGACCACACCAATACCCCCTCAAAAACCCAACCATTTACCCCTATTTTGCACCTTTCTTCTCGTCAATGCTAATGCCACACTCGTATTCCTTTCCAGCCGACATTCCCTTATTGACTCAGTCCTCGTTTTATTCGATCTCCCAGCCGGTCGTTCTCAGCACACTCACCACTATAACATCCGATTAACCAACCGACTATCATCCATCCTTTCTATATGTCCAAACCTTCTTAATAAGCTCTGGTTTATTCTCTCATTTACGAATTTCTTAACACCACACAGCTCAGCTCCCTAACACTTTCATTCCTCATTTTATAAATTCTTCTCCCACCTAACACACCCCTAACATTATCTATCTGAACAGATTGCACCTTAGGTTTATAAACTCATTCCATACCATAGTTTCACTACTGCATTAACACTTGTAGCAACACACCCCCATGTTTAAACCCAGCGTATTCAAGACTTGGTCCCTTTGTAATCACCAAGGATTTAATTGCACCAGCAACCTTTCTACCATTCGCAACTTTCCTACTACACTCTGCATCATCCGTTCCCTTTTCATCCAATATAGGCTAAATTTTTAAACTCGGATAATTGTTCCAATTGCTCACCATCCAACATGACTTCACACCGCGGATTCTCCTCACTCAATGCCATCACCTTACTCTTATCTACATTTACATTGAAACCTCTTCTTTTACACACCCTGCTAAACCCATTTACTACTCTTCTTAAACTCTCTTCAGATTCACCAAACAAGACCAATCAGTAGCGCACAATAAGCAGGTCACCCTCCACTCCCTTCCATTCTCCATAATTCTAACATCTCCCTCTACCACCCCTGCCTTTAGTTCTTTCATCACCCCATGCATCTACAAATTAAATAGCCAAGTAGATATAACATTTTCCTGCCTCACTCTACTATTAATATTAAACCATTTTGTCTCGACTCCATTAATTTTTAAACACCCTTCACTATCGGTATACACAACTTTTGATTCCAGTTAAAAGCCTATCACTAACACCATATATCACAAACACCTGCCACAGAACTTCCTTATTAATCCTCTCATACGTCTGTTGCAAGATCTTAAGTCCTAAATACAATTTATTTTCTCTATCATTTGTTTCAATATGAAAATGTAATCTACACATCCTCTACCACATCTAAATGCATCTTGTTCTTCGCCAATCAGTCAAACAATCACTCGACGCACTCTTTCAACCAAAATACCAGCATATAACTTCCCTATAACACTCGATAAATTAATTCCCTTATAGTTTCTACAGTTTCTCTTATCTCCCTTACCCTTATATAAGGGTATGATTTCTGCTCTCCTCCAATTCTTCGGAACTATACCCTCCATAAACGCTTTGTTACACAACTTCCATATCCAGTCAGTCACAATTTCTCCTCCATTCTTGATAATTTCATTAGTAACTCCATCTTTTCCTACAGATTTACCATTCTTCAACTTTCTTATTCTACTTATTAACTTATCCCCAAAATACCTATTTCTTCTTGCACCATCAAACCCACACACACATTCACTATCACATCTTCATTACTGCCAATGTTATGCAGAATTTCAAAGTGTTCCCTCCACACACTCCTCAAATCTATTTCGTCAGTCACGAAAGCCCCATCCTATTGTTTATTCTATGAAGATTATCCTTACTCTCATTCTATACCTTTAGCACTTGATTCCTGAAAAGCTTCCTATTTCCTAGTAAGTCTCCATTCATCTTCCTTCCAAATTGTTTATTTACATCATTTTTCCTTTTACGTATGCAACTTTCCTTTTTTCCTCCTCATATATTTTCATACACCTTTCTTTTGAAACCTCATTATTTTTCTCTTAAGGCATTCAACCAAGCCTCTTTTTTACTTTTTACCGCTTTCATCAACTTTTCATTGCACCACTTTGTTGACACTCTTACTTCCAGTTTTAGCATATCCACATACTACTATTGCACTAATAACAAAGGCTTCCATGAATTGCTTTCAAATTTTCATCTTCACGTTCATCTAATTTATTTGCAAGCGATCTCACATACTTTTCCTTATAACTTTATTCTCTTAACTTTCCTCTTCATCCAAGCCTCCACTAACTTAATTTACTTAAAACAACAATGATCTGATATACCCATCTCCAATCCCCTCACTAATTTAACATACATCACATACTTCAACATCGTTTTCATTAACAGAAAATTAGTCATACTTCTTACTTCGATTGCATATCTACCTACACCAACTCTCATATACTTTTGGAAATTCTTGCGCTCGTAGAATGTATTACTTGCATACATACCTCTCGATTCACAGAAATCAATCACCTTCCTACGATTCTCAATTTCTCTGGTAACCCTAAATGCACCTGTTATAATATCTTATTTTCAATCACCTATCCAATCAATAAATTCGCCCAGCACAATCAATCTGAAGCCCCTATTCACCCCGTTCAAAACATCATTCAGTTTATTCTATAAAGCCCCACTTTCTTAACATAACCCTCAATTGGGCCATATGTTACAATCACACATAAATTGGCCTTCTCAAACTTAAAAGTTACCCATAGTATTCTAGTACTCACTACTTAATAATAATAATAATAATATAATTCTTTGATAGTGAGCGTGTAATTATGGAAGTTGAAAAGCATCGTTCTTTATATGACACTAAATGCAAGGATTATAATAATCGGTCAAAAAAATTGGAAGCATGGATGAACGTTACTAAAAATGTAATAGGAAATGCTTGGGAAGAATACTCAACTGAAGAGCTAGACAAAATAAGTAAGTAAATTTTGTAATTAATTTATTATTTTATACAAGTTGTTTAAATGCTTAATGATTAGTTAAAATTAATTAGCCATTCAGGAACAATCTCCTTATTAAATAAAACGATCGCCTTAACAATTGTTTTAATGTTAATAAATAAATGTCATATTCATAATGTAAATAAATTTATAAAAGCAAAAATATTTTCAATCATTAATATGCAAAAATGATTCAATGTTTCGCAAAATTAATCTGTCGCGGAACTGAACCCTTCACACGAACAAAATTATCTAGTAAACTTATCTTTGGCCTTGTATACCATTTTCTCTTCTTCTAGTACTCTGAGCGGATATACTTTTTAATAAACACGTAAGCATGTCTTCGAAAGCACACCGTAGTTTTTTCTCACATTTATGCAACGAATATGTTTTAGTTTCTAAATCGGCAAACCTGGGATCAACATCTATTGAATGAGTAAAAATGCACCATTTGTTTGTTAATAATACAAAAGCGCATTACTAAAAAAATACTGCTATTAAAAGTAAGGGACTTTCAAAGATGATAGAAACACTCATGCTGGAGATAGATAACACTGGACGACAGAAATTTTGTTAAATGGGTATCATGAACTGTTTCTTATGTATTTCGGTACGCTGAAAACGAATATAGCCTCCAAATTTGCACAACGGGTTTAGTTTTTTTTGTAATGTGACATATTTCATAAACTAACAATATAATTCACAGAGTGTAAAATGTCTTGTTTTGTTTAACTCTATTTTCTTGCGATTTTATGAAAAAAAAGTGATCGCCAGCAATATAAATAGGAACCAAAAAATAGATAAAATAAACGCAAAACATGATAAAACATGTTTAGCGAACTCGATAAAAATAAACCTCGGTCCGACGTTTTTCATGAGTCATTTGCCTTCAGTTTGTATCTGGACGTTGAATGTGAAGTGTGATATTATCTGTTGGTGGTTGTTATATATATATATATGCGCGCATATACTATATATATATATATATACTACTATACACTGAAAATATAAATATATATATATATAATAGATCAAATAGACTTGTTCTAAAGCCTATACTTTTTAGTATATAAAAAAAGAGAGAAAGAAGCGACATTTTCTATAAAGACGTTTTTAGTTTTAGAAAAAACATCATCAGCTAAAATATTAAAATTACAATAATATTATGAAAGTTAAAAATTAATAATAATAATGATTAACAATAACAATAATTAATTAATAATAATAACAATAATTATAATAATAATAATAATAATAAACAATAATAATAATAATAATAATAATAATAATAATATCCACAATAATAAAGAACAAAATAGTAAGAAAATATAAAACAATTTAAAAATAAAATTACACCTATATTATATTACCTGTTTAGTTGACAGTCTCGTGAGGAATGTACAATAATAACAAAAACAACTGCTTATATACTAGATCATTAGAAAATTGGTTGGTTGTGTGTTGGTACATTTTTAAAAAATAAATATAAATATACATTTGGCACAATAGAGTTAATAAAATAAATTACACTGTGATTAAAACGGGATTATTAAAGTAAAATAAATAAATAAATTAAAATTAAAACAAAAATATTTTAATTGTAATTTTAATTTATGTTTTAGCTGATGATGGGTTTGGATAAACTCGAAACGTCCTAATTAAATGATATCAAAGCTTCTGTTCGTCTTTTTATTTCTTATATATATATATATATATATATATATATATATATATATATAAAATAATATATATATATATATATATATATATATATATATATATATATATATATATATATATATATATATATATATATATACATATATACTCATATTTAACATTTCTTTCTTTATCTACCTCTTTCCCAAGACTGGGATAAGGTGCGCTACAAGCATCGGAAAAAAGAAAAGCAGTAGGAGAATATGACAAATGTCGAAAGAAAGCCCAACCTTACCGCCCCTCTGTACCATTAATTAGTAGAAAACTCGTCACAGACAGAGAATCCACCCTAGACTTCATGGGACCGCGACAGGCCCTCCCCCACTATGGTAAATCATCAATGTAAGGGTTCGTCCTTGACCCGGTGGACACAATATTCATATAAAGCTATGTTCCTCTCTATCATGCACCTTGTTACTCGCCTCTGCCAAACTCATTTCTCTCCCCCTCAAACATTCGTTCACCGACTCAATCCACTTTCTCTTCGGTCTCCCAACCGGTCGGCTCCCAACACACTCCCACTAATACATCATGACAATGACCTGTGTTCATGTACTCACATGTGACCATCTCAACATACTTTCATTTATTCTCATTTGTTACGCTTTCTTCACACCACACAACTCTCTAATGGGTTGTTCTCATTTTATTAATTCTTCTCACACCTAGCATGCTCCTAAGATTGTCCATCTGAGACACATTGAACTTTAAATCTCCTCTTAGTTCAGACCATAGTCTCACTACCATGACCTTTGGATGAACAAAACTTACATGATTGAGGCCCTAGCGTGCTCAAGACTTAGTCCCCTTACATTTCCCAAAGTTTTAATTACCAGCCACCTCCCTGCCATTCACAGCTTTCCTACCACACTCACCATCATCCGTTCCCTTCTCATCCAACACATACCCTAATGTTTAAACTCAGACACTTTTAACAGCTGCTCACCATCTAACATAACACATTACTGAGGACTGTCCCTCACTCACAACCATAACCTTACTCTTATCTACCGTTACTTTCAAACCTCCTTTTACATACCCTGCCAAATCTCTCTACTAAATCTCAAGCTCTCTAGTTCCTTTACAGAACAAAATCATCACTGCATATAATAGGTGGGCACCCTCCTCATCTCCATTCTCCATCATTCCTAACACCATTTCTGCCATCCACCTCGAATTCTTTCATAACCCCCATCCATATACAAATTGAATAACCAGGACATAACACAAACACATCTCCTCCGCTATTAATCCTAAACCACTCACAATTGACACCATTTATTCTTACGCTTCACTATCGTCTCATACCTGCTTTTGATTCCATTCAGATGCCTACCACCAACACCATATCACAAATACCTGCATAAAGCTTCTATTAACTCTATCATACATATTTGCAAATCCATAAAACCTAAATAAGATTTATTCTTCTCTGTCTTCTCCGATGTTTGTTTAAATGTAGATTTGATCCACACATCCTCTACCACTCTAACGCACCTTGTTCTTCACTAATCAGACCTTTAGTTACTCTACCCACAATTTTGACAAAATGCCAGCATATACCTTCCTGCAACACTCAATAAACTTGTCCCCTATAATTTCTACAGTTCCCCTTTTCTCCCCTACCCTTATACAAAGGGTACTGTACCCTCTCCTCCAATCCCCTTGGAACTATACCCTCCATAATGCTTTGTTACACAACTTCCAAATCAGTAATCACCATCGCCTCCGTTTCTTGATCATTTCACCAGTGTAATTTCATCATACCTGCAGATTTACCATTCTTCAACTTTCTCCCACTCTACCCATTACCTCCTCACTTACTAATAACCTCATCCCCAAAAATACCTATTCCCTTCTTGCTCTTCCATCAAACCCACACACATATACTAACACCTCATCATTACTGTTAATATTGTGTAGATTTTCGAAGTGTTCTTTCCACACTCCCCTCATCCATTTCATCAGTTACAAAAGCACCATCCCTATTCATTATTCTAAGCAGATTCCTCTTATTCTCATTCTTAACCTTTCGCGCTTCCTTCCAGAAGAGCTTCCCTATTCCCTTGTATGTCCTCATTCATCCTCCTTCCAAACTGATCATTTACCTCTTGTTTTCTCTTTCTTGTTCTCATATATATATAACTTATATATATATATATATATATATATATATATATAGTATATATATATATATATATATATATATATCTCTTCCACCGTTCAATTTGTTTAATTTCACTTACAGTACCTTAATTAAAAATGCCACGAAATTATAAAAATGATCCAAACAAATTTTGTTATATTTGTGGTGAGATAACGTTGAAGTCCCAAATGAGGAATATTACTCCTAAAAAAACATATAAACTTTATTTTTAGTGATTAAGTTTCTCGATCAAGATAGATCTTGGGCACCTCATATTTGCTAACGTCTTGTGTAACATTACTTAGTGGTTGTCTTAACGGACAGGTCCAGACATATACCATTTGCAATTCCAGTGGTATGGAGGCAAAGGATCACGCAATGGACTGGTATTTTGCATTACAAAATTGCTGGAATAACAATCAAGACCAAGAAGACCATCAAATATCCAAACCTACCATTTCGGCATATTAGACCTGTTCCTCACAGCGAAGTGTTTTACAGAGAGGTTAAAATTTATTCATGATGCCTATGTGATGAAATGCTACTAAAGGCAGAAATATCACCAGCCAATAAAAAGTAAAAGATCACAGAAACAGACACACAATTACCATATGTTAGCGAAACCATTGTTGAATCCATGAACGTTCTTTTGGCTTCTAGCAGCCATGAAGAGTCTTCTTCAGAGGTGTCAAAAGACACACTATCATTGATCGAAGAATATCAAAAGCGAAAACGCTTTGTATAAACATATAAAGATCCAATGGTTTGGCGGCATGATAATTGTAAAAGCTTTCCACATCTTGTAGGACTCGCTAGGGAATTTTTAGCATGCCCTTTAACAAGTGTAGCTAGTGAGCGTCTTTCAGTGGTGCAGATCTCATTTGCGAAGAGAAGAAAATTCTCCCCTGGAAGGGCTCAGAAGCTTTTGTTTTTGAAGCATAATTTAAGAATTATTAATTTCAAATATTAATAAATATACCCTTTTTCCAAATGGGTAGAGGCTGAGAAACGAGGTTGGTGGGGTGCAAATGAGTTGAGTCCACGTCCCGCACTCTGGTAATATATATATATATATATATATATATATATATATATATATATATATATATATATATATATATATATATATATATATATATATATATATATATATATATATATATATATACTGCTATATATATATGAGGTACCTCTGGTTAAAGACTCTAAAATCCTCATCGTAACTAAACTAAATGATTTTTTTGAAAAAAATTAAATAAATAATAATCTATTACACTCTAATATATATATATATATATATATATATATATATATATATATATATATATATATATATATATATATATATATAATATATATATATATATATATATATATATATAAAGTAACGATGTAGCGGTGTAACTGTAACTCGTTACCTTTTGCCACAAAGAATCGGATTAACTGTAACAAGGTTACTTTTTTCGAGTAACGGATTAACGAGGTTACTTTTTTTCAGTAACAATGTCCAGCACTGTTTATATTGTCTAAAGATTCAAATTTTATTCCAGGAGAAGATATTAAAAAGAAATGGCAATCTCTGAGACGTTCCTTTACTAGATCGATGAAACCACAAAATGGACGCAACGGAAGTGCTGCAGTTTCTATGAAACCATTTGTGTATCAGAAGCAAATGAGTTTTCTGATAACCCCCTTACAATATAGAGAGTAAGTATTATTGATAATTTTAATTACATTATTCTAAAACTTATTATTAAACAGAATGAAAACGTTGATTTGACAATAACACTGCATATGCAACTATTCTGATATAGTGATGCTTCAGTATTATTATTTTTTTTTTAGTAATTCGAAGTCTTTTCAGGTTATCGGGTAACACGAACGAATCAGAAATGGAAACTGCAAGAAATGAAGTATTAGATGATACAACTGAAATGAATAGCAGTTCGGCGTCGACAACTCGAACTCGACAGCAAATGTCGATTACACCAAAGAAAAGAAAATTAAATCAAAAGACATTTGAAACAAATCTATTAAAAAGTTTAGGAAAAGATTCAGTGGAAAACAGTTGTGATAAAATGTTTTTATTATCATTATTCCATGCGGTACAGAAATTAAATGAAGATGACAAGCAAGACTTCCAAGTAAAAGTCATGAAGTTGTTACAGCAGTATGATAAAAGAGATTAAGAGAGGCTGTTCAAAGTATTTGCTAGTTTGCAACCTGCAAATTCCACCTTCTACATTATTTCAAACCACTTCCACACTTGCTGAAAATAGTTGTTTTTACCTCAAGACAATTCCACGTCAACTTGATGACATATGTATCCAAGCCCACACTAACTTAATCTAACATAAAACAACATAATGGTACAAATTCTCATCCCCAGCCCCCTTAGTTAATTAACATCCATTACATACTTCAACATCTACTTTACCAACACAAAATCAATCATACCTTTCTCTTCAATACCATCTCTACCTACGCAAGTTCTCGTATGATTATGAATGCTCTTGTGCCCGAAGAGTGTATTACTTACACACATACCTCTCTCCTCACAGAACTCAATCACTTTGATACCTTTCACATTTTCTCCCGTAACTCCAAATGCACCTGTTATACCACCCCTCTTTTGATCACTTATCCAAAGATTTAAGTAGCCCAACACAATCAATCTAATGCTCCTACTCGCCCTTCCAACACATCATTCAGATTATCCCAGAAAGTCACTCTCCTGAACATCACCCTCAGATGGACCATATTTTACAACCGCTCGTACTTTGACCTTTTCAAACTTAAATTCAACCATTAAAATTCTAGTACTCAAACAAACAAAATCCACCAAAGCTCTATGCCACAGGTCACTCATCAGAATCGCAACACTTTCTCTCCCCTCTCATTCATCTCCACTCCAGTACACACATTTCATACCACACCACACGTCTTAACCGCGTCCTTTCGTCTTCGTTTCAGTCACAACAAGCAAATCAAATTTACCCATACTAAATACATCCATCATCTCTCTCCTCTTCACTTCACCATTTATTTTTCTCTAACAATTAATGTACCCAAACGACTCGTACATTCACGCGAAAGAAAGAAGGTCGCTAACGACGGTCACGACCTTCTTCGAGGCATGCATTAGCATTCCTGTCAAGAAATAAGTGATTTTGGGTG
>JABUQX010089433.1:0-5000 GCA_015478945.1 Trachelipus rathkii | reverse complement strand
CAAATCGAAAGATATTTTTAGGTCAACTTATTTCTATTTCTTTATTTTGCTTATTTACTATTTATTTATTTGATATGAACTTTATTTCTTCCCAGTGTCAATGGGTTCCATCATATTTGATTTTTACCGAAATACCTTAATTTGCCTTATCAAACAAGAATATCATCTTTCTTTTACTTTGAATTCCTACCAAATTCTAGTTATTTAAATCTAAACCTTTTCATTTGGAAAGGAATATACTAGCAAGGGTTATTACAAGTTTTTAATAGTCTAAATATTAATTACAACTTCGGACTAAACTTGCTTCGAATAATGTTTTCCAAAGACAAACTCAGTAATGCAATTTCAGTTTCGTTTGTGACACTTCACTGAGAAACGATAGGAATCATTTCGTGTATATCAAAGCAAGCCCGAACAACAAACATTCGCTAAAAATGTGGTGTTTGACCATTCGTTCTAAAATGTTCGTCAAAAAAGAAGTTCGAGATATTTTCAAATAAAAAAAATTTCAATCGTTAATTTTATTTACGAAACAAACTTAAATCAATCAATTTAATTTATGAGTATCTTTGGATCAGAATGCATAATAATCCATATGTATGGTTGGAAACATCTTAAGCATGTCATTACAAATAAAAGGAGATTGATGAATACAAACACAATTACATAAACAAACAGATTTTGCTATTAATTACCTGAATACCTCTTGACTAATAATTATTTTTCAATTAATTTTTTAGAAATAAAATAACACTCTTAATGAACCAATAAATCAAAGTATCAAAGTTTTGCCACTAGTATTCAATTTTGAATATCTTATAATATCTTAAGTTCTATTCCCTTCTCCCAATTCCTATTTACCCATTTCTCACATTTCACAAAACATCGGCGCTATCATTGGTCCAAAGACTCAATTTAAAATGCAATGGCTGTGCGCTTCTCCAGATGTCCTGCATTAAATAAATTACACACAGAAAACTGCATATTTCTAACATTATTTTAATTTAAAAATAATTTAAAAATTCTGTCGAGACATAGTGTCTGTCTCTCTGATGACATCGTCATTTATGAACTACGATAACATTATTATTAGCTGGGAAGATTCACTTGTGACTTATTTATTGACTTTTACATATTTTTTATCATTACAATATGCAACACATTTTTTGTTTTTGGGCAACAGCTGTAATTTCTTATTTTCTTATATCCAGAAGGTATGAAAAATAGCTAATATAAGATAATAATATTTAACAAATTTACTAATTCCGATGTAAAAAAAATGGTGAATATAATCATTCTCGATTGCACAAAGTAGAAAAAAACGACATATAACTCAAAAGCAGCAATTATTTATTCATAGTTTATACAACAGAGACCTCAAAATATTTAGAAGCGAGAAGTTTTTCTGGATTTACGCTTATACGGTAAGTTGCTTTCACGAATCAACCCCCATATATAGTCTCCAATTATGTTTTGATTATATGATCCTTGGTAGCGGCGTTCAAAATCCAGAATATCTGGGTGAAATCACTCGCCATGCTTCTCTAAGCATCCCCCATGTTCTCCTTAAATTTAGCAAGATGAGCATCAAAGATATGGATTTTGAGGAACATTCTGCAGCCCATTTTGCCGTAGTTCCTGACCAAGGTTTCAACAATCATCCTATAGTTTTCGGCCTTGGGATTTCCAAGGAAGCCACGAATTACTGCAGCAAAGCTGTTCCAAGCTGCTTTTTCTGTCCTAGTCAGCTTTTTGGTGAATTCTTTGCATTCTATGATCTTTTTTATTTGTGGTCCGACGAAGACACCAGCTTAGACCTTTGCATCAGACGACTTAGGGAAAAAACCATGCAGGTAGATGAAGGCTGAAGAATCCTTATTTAGAGCTGTAACAAACTGTTTCATTAGGCATAATTTTATGTGTAGTGAAGGAAACAATATTTTCTGGGGTCCAACAGAGGCTCCCATCTGACATTGTTCCTCCCTACATTGAAATCAATTTGTTGTGGCCAATCTCGCCTTTGATAGTGTTCTGCGGAGGCCCTGCTGTCCCAGAGACAAAGGGAACATGGAAACGAGGTCACCATTTTGAAAGGTCCCAATTGTGTTCTTCATATTTCAAGGCACTTAGTAATAAATAGCTTCACTCTGCTGTATTCCTCTTTGAGCTGCACCGAGTGAGCCAAGGGAAAAGATGGGAATATGTTTCCGTTATGAAGTAGCACAGCTTTGAAACTCTTCGATGAGCTAACAATGAAGAGGCGTCACTCGCAGGGTGTTACAGTCAATTCCAAGTGCCTCAAAACAAACCTGTCACATTGTTGCAAAAGCAGAGCCCATCTTGACAGGTGAAAAAAGTTGAAAAAGAGTTGACTTTTTCTCTGACTTGCGACTTTCACACTTTTATGTAACAAATTCCACTGCTTGAGTCTCGACATCAAAAGCTCGGTAATTGGACTTTGGTGAGACCAAGATCTCTGATCAAGTCGTTGATGTCTTCTTGGTTGGGGAAATATGGGTTTCACTCCTCAGCTACACTATATTCAGGATCAACGACTTCATCGTCTTCTGATTAGCTGCTTTCTTCAATTCTTCTCCTCCTTCCCTTATCAACTCTATCGCAATTCCATCTTCGCCCGGCGCTTTTCCTTTCTTCATTTTTGACAAAGCCTCCTCATATTTTATTGTTATCGGATTCACCCTTTCCATCTCCTCTCCCACGTATTGCTCCTCTTCCACATTCTTCCCCTCTTCTACATTTAGGAGTTCTCCAAAATATTCAGTCCACCTTTCATTTACCTCTTCCTGTGCTGTAAGTACCTCCCCTTCCTTATTTTTGATACTATAAAGCTTTTTCTTTGATTTTTTTATGTTTTTGCCAGCTTGAAAATCTTCTTTCCTCCCTTCTGAATTCATCAAACTTCATCTGCCATCTTTTCCGCCATCAACCTTTTTGCCTCCCTCTTCACTATCTTCACTCTAGATTTCTTTGCTATCACATATCAGCTCTTCTCTGCTCTGTTCTTCCCCTCAACCACCTTCTGTCTCATTTTCTTGTTCTTTTCACCCACTGCCTCTTCACTTCCTCATTCCACATCCACCACATAATGTGTTTCTTCCTCGTTCCTCTCTAATACCACTTCACACCCAGAGCGTTTCATTCCGCCGGTTTCACACTATATTCCTGCAAACCCATAGATTTGTTATCCCATCCACACAATAATCAGTATCATCTTCTCCTTCAATTTTCTCCACATGCTCCTCTCTTCTTCCCTCCTCCACCCTTAAACTTTAATCACTTTCCTTTTTTTCTCCAACCCTGCCAATATTGTTTCCTGCACCCTCCAGTCTGGCACACCACCAATCTATTGATCCGAGTCAAAACTGACTCCAGGAAAAGCACTATTAAGCGATCCTTCCCACATGTCTGTATTCCCGACATCTAATAAAATAATCATAAATGGATTATGGTCTAAAACTTTCGGATTTTTGATTCCATCTATATCTCGTGATCTTATTAGATTCCCTGTGTTTGAAATTTCATTTCATAATTTTTTAAATTCTTTCTCATGCAATATATCTATGAGCCTCTCTCCTTCTGGGTTTCCTCTCGTTTTCTCCATGTGGACCCAATATCTTCCTCTCCACCTCATATCTTCTCTTATCCCACTCTGGCATTAAAATCACCCATCAGTAGATGCAGCATGTTATCTTCGCTTCCACCTTCCACACACTCCTCCAACAAATCCATGAAATTCTCCTTCTCCTCCTCTGGATGCTCCTGTTGTGGAGCATATACCTGATACAATCGATATATTTTCCTCTTGATTTTAAAGGTACTCATAATCAATCTCTCGTTTAACCCCTCTCACTTCCTGTATGAAAGGTGCAATCTTTGGTCCGAAAATGAAACCTACACCATGTTTCTTTATTCTTACGTCAACTCCTCTGTAAGCTAACACGTATTCTCCGCCCAAATCTCTGCCACTTTCTTCACACTCCACTCTCATCTCCGACATCCCCACCACATCTATCAGTCTCGCCTTCATCTCCACGATCCCCTCCTCCTTTCCTCTATACGTACCCACATGTATTGTAATAACATTTTTTAATTCGTTATTTATAAGTATATTAGTTTCCCAAATTGGTAGTCCTTTTTCGTTTCCTAAGTCTAAATCCATGCGTCAAAACCAACAACCAAACCCACATACTGCGCTACGTCACCGCCCAAGACAAACACCTGTCAATTCACAAAAGAAGCCACCGGATTAGCAAGCAATTTCTTAGGCAGTGGACTTGCTAGGGCTATCCTGCCCTAGCTCATTTCTCCGTTGGCCGAACAGGTTCAAGGACCCTCAATTCGGCTTGCCCACACGTGCAAAGACGAGGACACCAGTGGAGTTGGACTTCTCGACCACCCATATATATATATATATATAATATCATATATAAATATAATATACTAAAAAAATCAATACAACAACACATATCGATATAACCACTAATATATATATATCCAAATAAATATACTATATATATATATATATTTATATATATATAATACTATAATATATATATATATAATATACTACAAATAAATATAAACCAACTCTAATTCTAGAATCCAATTAATATCAAAACCCACTACTATACACAATATATATATATAAACTAACAAAGTGGTAATACATCATAACTATATACCTATATATATATAATTATACTATAATATATATATATATATATAACCCTATAACAACCACATATTAATTATATATATACATATAATATAATATATAACCAGCTAAACCACCTCCCCCACACTCACACAATTCCACAAAACTTATAATATAACCCTATAGGACCTATATATAACCCATAATATAATATATGATATATATATATATAATATATATATCAATATATATATATATAATATATACACTATATATATATATACCATAACCTATATATCACTACTAATAATACACACCATATATA